>LGRX02026036.1:0-20418 GCA_001247695.2 Cymbomonas tetramitiformis | reverse complement strand
GTTGTCCCTGTCCGTTGGGCCTTTCATTTCTCCCTCTTTCAGGCTTCGGAGGGTTGAGTGTTCCGTGTGCGGGTTTCGTAGGTGTCGTTTGGTTTGCTTGTGCCTTCGCATCTTGAGTATCGCGGCGTCCCTTTCCTTTCTGTCCTTTTTGCTCATTAGCAGGTCTTTTCCCACTCGGTTGGGGGTGCCTCCAACTGTAGCGGTTGGCAGTTCATCGTCCTGTAGCGCACATTTGTTCGCCTCTGTGAGTATGTTTAGTACTGTTTCCCCTGCTCTGTCAATGGTGGCGTGCGCCACTTGCATGTTGTCCTCTTCCCTGCATTGTGTGGCTGTCTCTGTTATGCGTTTCAGTTGAGCGGTTCTGGCATAGTCGTGTGTCCTGAGTAGGACACTTTGGAGTGTTTCCCTGTGTGTTTTGTTCAGGGGCGTGTCCAGCTTTACGTGCCCTGGTTGGGGGTCGCGGTCCACATATGGTTCGTGGGTGCCTATGCTGTCCAACTGGAGGGTTGCTAGGCTTACCATCTCGTGGTCACTCGTGTGGTGCTGGGTGAGGTGTGTGGTGTCCCCCACCTCGTATTGCGCCTGCTTGTTCCTTGGCGCAAGCCATCTGTCAATGTTCCTGTGTTTCGCCCAGTTCAGTGTGGTATCGACTGGCGGGCCTACATTGTGGAGGTCTAGCTCCTCCGCAAGTTTCATCCATTGCTTGTCGGTTTTTGTCATCCCTTTACCTGTGCTGGTGTTGCTCGCATTGAGGTCTCCTCCTATGACTACATGCTCGTTCGCCTTTCCCGCAGTTTTCCTGAGCAGGTTTGTTGTATATTTGAGTATTTTGTCCCTGGTTTTCCCCTCCTCTGCTCCTGGCGGGTTGTAAATGCCTAGCACGTGGTACATCACCTTTCCGGGTAGGTGCAGCACGACATGCAGGAGGTACCCTTCGAGGTGTTTCGCAGGGACGACATGGTGGTTGTGTGCATGGCTGTAGGGGTTGCCGAGGAGTATTGCCACTCCTCCTTTCATTGCTTGTTCAGCTGTCCCTTCCACTTTTTGCTCCTCGGTTTTGGTGCCTATTGCAGTATATTGCATGTCTCTAAATCTCCTCATCACACTGTCGTGTGCATGTTTCACTTCCGTGAGTACAATTACTTGTAGACTCTGTTGGTGTTGGCTTCTTTTGTTAATGACCTCGGCAAGGTCAAGGCAGGCATCACTTTGTCCTGCCACATTCCATGTGAGCATGTGTAGACGGTCCTTTCCTATGTCAGTCTTTGTTGGTTCTGTGAGAGGGGTTTGGTATTCTCGGGAGTCCTGGCACGCCTCTGGTGTATCCAGCCGTGTGTCCACGAATCTTTCCCATCGTGCTGTTGGTTCGTCATGTGTTTGCTCCCATTCTTCGTTTAGGTGGGTTTCCTGTGCTTGCTGCTCCTCAGGTGTCTGCCCGTCATTACCTGGGGGTGTTGTGGGGGCTAATCTATGCAGCCATTCCCATAGGCCTGGTTGCTTCGTAGTAGTTTTGCGTCCCCCTCCCTGGGTTTGTGGTGCCTGTCTTCCGGCCTCTAGGTTTGTGTTCAGGCCATCCGCAGGCCTCCGGGTCTCTGCCGCTCGCTGGCTTTCCACCTGCGTCCGGCTTTGCCCCTCGGCGGAGGTTATCATCTCTATTACTGGCAGCTGTATGGACTTTCTATAGGCGGTTATCGCCGTTCTGTCGGTGGCCCCCCATTTGCTGACTGCCTCGTTGAAGTGGGTGGGCCAATGCCCCCCTGGGCATGTTTTTTGGTAGTGCATCCAGGCTTCCGCGGCCATCAGTACCCATACCCCGCAGCTGTATTGGTCCTGCGCGCTTTGGTTGCCCACATTCATCAGTTCCACTGTTATTTGTTTGTTGAGTGTCTCGGCCAAGTGTTCCGTCCAGTTGGTTATTTCCGTTGTTAGTCTTTTGGTGTTGCGTGTCGTTGCATTGGTTCTCCCATTCGAGGAGTCATATATCCAGAACTTCAGTTTGTCATTTCCTTTGTCTGGTCCGGCCAGCACTGCCCTCCAGTGTTTGCCATCGCAAACCGGTATGCAGAAGCCCCGGGAGTTCCCGAGTAGCTGCAGTGCCTTCGTTGTGTGCGGTTCTCTGTTGTTACCCGGTTTCAGTGTTTCTCTCATTGTGGCTATTACCAGGGGGGGCAATGGGTCATCTTCATACAGTGAGTGGGCATGTTGCATTTGGAACATGTTCAGCCGGCCTTTCTTTTCGAATAGTCCCTTCGTAGTGGTGTTGTACGGGTATATTTCCGTGTGGTTCTGACTCCCCCCACCCGTCATGTTTGTTTTCCAGCGCCGGGTGTGCCGCCTCATCCTTTGCTCAATCTCCCGCATTAGTGGTCTGCCTCTTGTTGGGGTGCCTTCTTTTATCGCAGTCACTGCGTGTTCCGGTCTCCTTGTTCTAACTAGGAAGGGTTTACCGTTACGGTAAATTATCTTGAGTAACTTGTAGCCGTGGGGTGGTCGTGTCCACCGTGCCGCTGCATTCCTTGCTGTGGTCCGTTTTCTTCGCGTTCTGCGGCTGCGCGTTATGTCGTTGCTGTTCGTGTTGTGTGTTCCCCACATGCGACCAGTTTTCCTACTTGTTGTTAGCATAATCAGTATAGCGAGTATCGGGGTTATGGCTAATGCAGCGTTCCATAGTGGCCTGGTAGCTTCGTGTCGTGCCCCCCTTGGGTAGTGTGGTTCTGCCCCATGTCGTGTTGCTCTCCGGTTGTGTGGTGCTGCTCGCATTCGTGAGTTTATGGTTACAGCGTTACATTGCCCTAAATCCCTTTCTGTAACACCCCTAGCACTTTTCCCAGGGTGGGCCCCGTTTTTTGTGTGCATTTTCGTGGTTGTGTGAAAATTTTGGGGCGTTTGGGCGTGTTTTCCAAAAAAGGTTGTTTTTACGTAGAGCAATTTCGGGAATTCGCTTGTGGTCGAATGTCGGAAGTTCGCTCTCATTTTTTGTGTGTGGCTGCCTCCCACTCTTCTTAGCATATTCCCAAAGTTTTTCGGCGTTCCTGTCATTCTGCTGGCCTGTGTGGAGTCGGTTGTACCATTATTTGGTAGGGTTTCAGTAGGGTTGGTGCTTATATTGTGGTGGGGGCCCTTCGGTTTGCAGGGTGGGGGCTCATGTAGCTTGTCCTTGCTTGTTTGGCATAGTTTCTGGTCGGGGTGCTTGTTTCCACCCCTCCTCACCCGTTTTTGTTGCGTCCACTGTGCTTGTGTTGCCGTCGAGTTAACCGTTACAGCGTTACACTGCCCTGAAGCCCCTGTTGTAACGCCCTTGACATCTTTTTCTTGGTGGGCCCCCCCTGGTATAAGTCGTCCCTTTGGTGTGCCAAAATTTCGGGGGGTTTCGGAATGTTCTGCGAAATTTATCATTTTTACGTAGAGCAGTTTTAGGAATTCGCTTGTGGTCGAAGGTTGGCGGTCGGTCCTGACATTTCGCACATCGCTTTCCTTTGCTCCGCTGGGCCATCCTACAAAGTTTTTCGTCAACCCTTCCCACCCATCGGGTGCTGTGTGGCCATTTGTGGCCGTCCCGCTTAGGGTTACTGTAGGGTTCACACCATTATTGCTGGGGTTGCCAGTTATATGGTGTGAAAAGTGGTTTAAGCTCATGTTAATATTTTTATCTTCGTGGTTATCATTGGGGAAGTTATAACTGTATATGGTGTGGCCATTCTCGCTGAATATGGTGTGGCCATTTCGCCTGTGCTCGGAGGTAGGCATAGTATCACATTCATGGGCATGGGGGTCAGCGTAGTGGGACGTTGGATTATTTGGGAGTTGGCCATATGCTACAGACAGTGCAGGAAGGCAGGCAATCAGGAAATAGATGAATATTACTATTAATTGTGTTCTACCTACATAGGTGTTCCAATATGTGGGGGAACGTTTCGTCGAGGAGCATGCGGAGGAGAGGTTGCAAGAGGTGACGCGCTTTGAGCGCTTGAAGCAGCTTGAGCGGGTGTTCAGCCTCCGCAAATTATGTTTGGGTACAGATGATGCGGAAGGCTGGCCCGAGATCTATGCATGGATGGCACATGCTATCCAAATCGCACCATTGGAGAGCTTACGACAGCAACATGCAGTGTTGCGTGAGCGCTTGCAAAGGTATGCACAAGAGGAGCCATACCGGCAACGATGGAAGGCCGCCTTGGATATCGACATGACTCATTTCGGGGTACGGGCCCCAAAGGATTCAGATGGCAACGAGCTTAAGTTCAAGGAGTGCAGTGAGACGGTGATCATGCGCGACGTCTTCACAATGCCAGAAATTTATGAGGGAGTGCATGATTGGCTGTATGCTTTCACGCACGCGGCTCTCAAGTTTCAAAATGAAGCTGTGATCGAAGGTCAAGGCTCTACGATCGACCGTCACGCAGACAAGACCCGAGGGTTGACTCAAGAGAAGTATGTGATGGAGAGCTTTGTGGATTACAACGGTCCCGTCAGCCATGAGGCTGAAGAGTTCATCATCAAGGCACTTGACAAGCGCTTTGAGAAGAGCAGAGATGGTGCATGGCACTTTACTTCGGCCGATGAGAGAGGGCGTGCCAAGCCTTGGGGCGTGTCTCAAGTAGTGGACAGGCATATGAAGAAGCGGAGTAGGCTGCCATTCATGGAGTGTAAGGATTGATGCCTTTGGATCGTTGCATCGTTTGTTCTAAGCCGTTCATGATATTCAGCATGCAATAATCAAAGTATTCTAGCTACCTTGAATTCCGCTAGTCGCTCAAACTCTTACATATGTAACAGATGGTACCCATGTTTGCGATTGGTTACAACCAAATGTAAATGCTTGGTGCATGATGATGTTGCGATGCCATACTTGTTGATTTATCTCACATGAATATTCATGATGGTCATCAACCGCAAAATATCGTGTAAACATTGATGCATATGCACGCATACAACACTTCATAAATGTGCATCGTACTTATGGAATATTCCTTGTTTAACATGATCGTTAATTATTTCATTAAGGAATCGATGGTTTTTTCAAAAAGAATATTCTTTTTTTTTCGGAGCGGCGCCTCGCGGCGGGCAGGTTTTGCTCGCTCCGCTCGCGCTCCACTACGCTCGCGCTCGCTCCGCTCGCTCCGCCGGTGGCCACCGGCGTTGCCAACTATTACAACTAGGCTGGTTGACGAGGGAAAACGCGGGTTTTGTCTGCACGGTGGTTCCTTCCCTCTTGAACCGCTGGTGGGGAGCGAACGTATATCTCACGGACCTCTTCCATGATGTCATCAGCCGTCGTCCTTGCCCTTTTCTCGGCTGCTAGGTTTGCCCTGCGCTCTTGATAAAGTTCTTGGACTCGGGACTCACGTCGCACGTACCCGCATTCCCCCATGTGTTTCAGGTGGCTGCTCTGGTCGACAAAGCTGCAAAGCTCCATGCGCACGGACTCAGACACAGTGAGATGTTTTCCGAGGTTCCTATTATCCTGGTTTCCCAGAGCTTCTGCAAGGTTTGCGGTTGGGTCACGAAAGATATGCAGGAGTCTTTCTCCCTCACGGGAGTAAAACTTGAACAATCCATTCAGACTGCTCTGCACGTCCTTACGCGGCTGATCTTCAATGAAGTCCATCAAACGAGCTCGAGCATCTAAAAGCTGTCCCGGTGCCAACTCCTTCCACCAATCGTGCCAGAGCTTGTCGAAGGTTTTTGCGTCGAACTCGTTGTCAATCTTTTTGCAGTGAAGACTGACGTCTTTTGAAACGTGAAGGTCGCAGTCGATCTCCAAGGAGTTTCCCTGTGCGTCACGCACACGAAAACCTTTGCGGCTTTCAATGTCCGCAATCAAAAAGTTGTAGTTCATGCGTAAACCATTCCAGGCGCCTCCTGCAAGTGCACTAAACTAACATTAATATCTGAAACTTGAACTTTTCTTTGTCATCGATGACGATGTGCAGCCTAGTTTTAATTAAGTATTGCTGTAAAATAGAAAATAGTTTTGATATCGTCATCGATGACAATAAAATGACAACACAAAAATACACCGAGTACTTTATCATAATTACCTGCTGCGTCACGAACAAAACCCCCTGGTCGAAAATGTATTTGACCTTTGGACTCTGGCCAGTTCTTTGCATCCAGGTATGCCGCAAACTCTTCCGGGTGTTCCTGAGCGTAGATAGCGACGGCGTAATCGACCGCAGCCCACATCGCCCTCTCGTCCATGCCGCGTTCCCCGGCGGGTAAGGGGTTGACTACTAGTCGTATCAAGCCGAGTGTTGGAATCACGCAACATATCTTCTCCACCACCTTGTCCCTCATTGTTTTGTGCATGCCATCAGAATAAGCCAGCTGACCTTTGAAAGGTGGCTTCCCGAGGACTCTGTCCATTAATAGCATCACCTTGGCCGGCGACCACGGAATGTCCAAGGGACAGATGAAGTACTGCAAAGGCGGCCTGTGATAATTACATTTGTTAGTTTCAAATAACAAACATGGAACAACATCAATATTGATATTGCTATGTTTTCAATGCGTACCTTTCGAAGAACAACGCGCGGAGTCCAAGTTCTTGCAAGCGCTGACGTAACTGTCGTATCTCGACATCGGGGTCCTTTGAGGGGACATACGTCGAGCTCTTGCTTCCTCGAATAACGTACTCCAAAGCCCGAACATCTTGCACCGCCTCTGACACGTTCAGTACGTCTTGCAGGGTGGTTGACTCGTGTCCACTCAGCAGTTTGTTCATCACATTGGCGGTTGCAGCCATCTTCAGGTTTTCCAATCGAGCTGCGCCCATCTCGGGGATTGCCTTCAAGACTGCCTCAGTTTCGGTTTCCCCAAGGTCTGCTGGCTTGGTTTTTTTGACAAGGTTTGTGCAAGAGTGCTTCCCGTAGTGTTTAAACATCAACAAATAGCCTGATCCGGGCTTAAGTTCACCACGGTAAAGCGTGGCGGTAGCGGCACAAGGTTCCATGGAAGTAGTTTGTTTGCACTTTGGACATGTCGGTGCCACTTGTACTTGTTTCCCGACTTGCGCCACCTATTGAATTAAAATCTATATTTATTCAATGAAAATGTTTTGCAAGGAAGTAACAATATTCGTCATCGATGCCAAAACAGTTAAAACATTATAAAACAGTTACTCTCGAAAAATAAACTTGCGAAACAACTGTCATCGATGACGATATTTGAAAGTACTATAATTATACAAAGTACAAAAACAGTTTCATACCTTTTCAATGAAGTTTTTGCCATGTATTTGAAGGAACGGACAAGTCTCATTCTTGCATACTGCCTCTCCAAGGCATTTCACACTTCGAATGTTGACCTTGGCACCCAACTGCTTCCAGTTATCAGTTATTGCCTTGTCGGTCGATTTATTCGCATGTGACCAAGTACGCGGTGTTTGAAAGAACGGTAGTTTAGTCAACGAAAACCCACGTCTGTCCTTGGATGGCGGTTGTTTGACGTGGAAACCGAAGGTAGTGTTCCCGTCGACGTTAGGAGGCACTTGGGTGGTGAAGATTGTATCTTTAGGGAACGCGTTTGCAAACTCAAAGTCCTGCTTTGACAAATTCGCAACAGGAGTATCAAGCCCAGGTTCAAAGGTATCTGCAGGTTCCGAGTCGCATAAGTTGTCAAAAGTGGAAGCAGCTTCCCCAGTGATCTCAGGTTCGTCCTCAGACCCTGAAGCCGCGGAGGTTGCGGGAGGAGTTTTCGGTGAAGCATCTTCGGGCTCGTCTTCGGTATCAATCAAACAACCTATAACTGAGTAGCCCCATTCCGGGTCCACGCGGCACACCTCCTTGTCACAGACATATTTCCTACTAGCCAGTTTTGCAACAGCCAATCCATCGTCGGGGTTAAGTCCGAAGGCGTCACAAATGTCCTTGTGCAAAACTTGGCATCGCTTCCCACGTACACGCCATGGAATAGGCCGACAAAGAAGAACACCTTGAGGGGTTTCGAAGAAGAAATCCACAAAGTTGCCCATTGTGCAAAAGGAATAGTTCAAATAGCTGTAATATTTCACACGCACTCGAATGTCATCGATGACGAAAAAGGTAACATGTAAAGATTCAGTCAGAGCTGAGAGAGAGGGAGGGGGCGTAGTGTCATCGATGACATGTTATCGACAAAACAATAATTTGTCAAGTATTTACCTGCTATCAAGCCAATTAAATTGTCATCTCGAAGTTGCAACCTTCTTGGAGTTCTATATTTGTTTGTTAAGAATTGTGCAGTTCGAAAAATAAGTTGTTGTTAAGTAGTCCGCGCCAGAAAGTTGAAAATTGAAATTGCCAATATAATAATATTATATATGAAATTAATAATTGTTTATTCAGCCCCCCTAACCCCCACAACTCACTTCCCAGCCTGCCCCCCTACCCCCAAAAAAAAAAAAAACGCGCGCGACGCATCGAAGTCACGAGTGGTTGACGAATTTAGACAATAAGAAGCGGAGAGTGGCGGCCCCTTTGTCAGTTCAAAATTTTTGTCACTGCCAACCCACCTCACTCCACAGTCAACGCTGCACACTCAGTGATAATTAAATGGCAGACTCGGCCGGAAAAAGAAACTCTAAACCGCCCGCAGAATGGCACGTAGTCAGTAAGCCAAGAACTACGCGGGGAAAGTCTGCACCCACCAGTTCTGAACAAGATTCAGGGGAGGTCGTTGAGTCTCTTAACATTGGGGAGATACACAAGGCAAGATATATTGAAACTTTGGAACTGAACTTGAGTGAGTGCTCTTTTGATGACAATCCAAGAGGTCACAAGCATTGTGCCGTGGAGGCCATGAAGCGCATCGAGCTCGTGGGATTCGACCCCATGTGCGACATGATGTGGTACAAGACGCCGGACAGTAAGAGGTGAGCTATTTCTTTCTTTTACGTCGTGTGTTCTTTTTACTTTCCTGACCCATTAGCTTTAATTATAGGCACAAGTACAAGGCAATTGACGGACACGGAAGAAACGAAGGTTTCCGAAAGGCGTATAAAGAAGGTGGCGTCATTGCAGGCAAGAAAGTCGAACCCGGCGACAAGCGCTGGCTGAAGGCCAGGGTGCAGGTAAGTTTTAATTTGTTTCAATCTTTTCTTTGATAACATTTTGGGTTAAAAAAGTTGTCTTGAGTGTCCCTCTGAGGTTTTTTTTTTTTGGCATCGATGACAAGCTTTCTGTATTTTGTCAGGGAGTTCGCATTTGGTTCGTGCATTAACTCTTTCTCAAACGTCATCGATGACGAAGCATGTCTCTGCGTGGATAATTAGTCGTAATATTTTTGGAAACTTAGTATTCTTTGTCATCGATGACGGTCTGGGTACCTGTCGTGTTTATTCACTGGACGTATATACGTTTAGAAATATTTTTGTCATCGATGACAATATTTTTCTGAGCCTGAAAGAATGTGCCAGGTTTTTTCTGAGGACATTACGCCACTGAGACACGTTTAGAAATATTTTTGTCATCGATGACAATATTTTTCTGAGCCTGAATGCTCTTGCCAGGTTTTTTCTGAGGACATCACGCCACTGGAGATCAACTTTCTTGCGGGCTCGCGTTTTGTGACGAACGAGAAGGGGGTGAAGGCTTATAATTTTTTTTCTAAGTTCATGTATTTTGATCGGCTTTTGAAAGCCTGGCCAAAGGAAACGAAGCTTTCTGGACCTGCAATGGTTGCTCGTTACGGCACGCTCGACGAAGACTACAACCAAACCTTTTTCAAGAAGCTCATCTCCGTTCACAGACTTTTAAGTGAGGACCAGCGACTGCTTGATTTGGTTGAGAAGAACTGCGAGGAGCTTGGAAGTCACAGTCCTTTCGGTTTGCTAGTTTGTATTCAAACAAGGAGCTTGGGGATTTGTCGCTGGAAAATAAGGTATAACTGGCGCAAGAAAAATATTCCTTACCTTATATTTGTTTCCGTTTCAAGTATTGTTGACATCGATGACAACTGCGTTCATGTATTCCCGGTTTCGGCATGCAGAACAGGTAGAACTTAAAGCATGGCATGATGTGGTGACTTGTCAGGTGAAAGCCTTTCAGGCTGTGTGCAAGAACGTGACCTACTTCAAGCACGGAGAAGATTCTGAGAAAGGACACTGGCTGCAGACACAAAGCATGCAGGATCACACGCCGGTCATTAAGTCAGCAAGAGGCTTTACTGACTTCTGCACAACCCTTAGAATGAGGGAAAAGATAACGGCAAGACTTGAAGAGCTCATGAAAGAAACGGGTGTTACTTTCAAACAAGAAAAAGCAGATGAGTTCATGGCTGGAGTCGTTAAAGGATGGTAAGGTTATTTTACCTTCTTCTTTTCCTTTAAACAGTGTGCTTCCTTTGAACAATGTGCTTGAGTGCTCATTGCAAGCTGTTATTATTTATAGCTAACGAAAAAGGTGTGTCTCGCAGCCAAGACAGCTTTTTATTTCCGGTTGACAAAAGCCCATTGCCTTCCAGCCCAGTCGCTTGCCGACTGAAAGAGGACGAAATAAAAAAGGCACTTGCTTTCGTGGAGGGGAAGTTCAAAACCGCTGTTTTCTACAAGGACGACGAAGTGGAGGACATGGACTTGGAGGCCGTCAAAGTTCATGTTACACCTGCGAAGGAGGTTGAAAAGCATGCAAAAGATGCAGTCTCTGGAGAGAACGTGGCTGAGTCTCAACATGAGGAGCCCTCAGCAGCTAACTCAGACGCACAATTGAAAGCCTGGTTGGAAGGCGGAAACGACGCTGAAGGGGGGCAACAACCTTCCAACGAGGACACCGCGCAGCAGGCACACGTAAACTTTGACGTGCGGACCTTGTATAAGCCAGAGACCATGGCTGGTACGTAGAACTTTCAGAAAAACACCTGGTCACAAGAAACTTGTTTTTTTTCCGTCATCGATGACGAAGTTTTCCGTCATCGATGACGAAGTTTTTCGTCATCGATGACGAAGTTTAGGCAGTACATTACGATGCTTTTTTAAGTTTTTTCACGTTCACACATGACTCTCATTTACTGTTCAAGACTGAACAAACTTTGATCACACTTTGTTCTCCTCGCAGAGGACTTTATTCTCCTCGCAGAGGCAAAGCAGGCAGCTGATGAGCACGAAGAAGCAAAGAAGACTGTGAAGACGTTAAATAAGGTAATGCAGAAATACGTGATCGACAACCTCCAAAAGATGAACTTAGAGACCGAGACCGGAGCGGCAGTAAGGGCAGAGTTGAAGAGGAAAAAGGACGAGCTCGAAGTACTGACCACGGAGCGTAAGAAGAAGAAGGAGCGGAGGTTATCTCTTGCGGCGACGTTGGAATCAGTCACGCAGAAGCTAGAGATGGGGGGGACGCCAGAGAAAGAACCCGTAATACCTGAGTTGCCACCTATACTTACGCCCATTCCAGAAGCTTCAGATTCTCGTCACGCAACACCGGTGAGTTGTTGAACTTATAATGTAAAGATTTAGCAGTTGCTTTTGTTAACATTGATGAAGACTTTCTTAAAAAGAATATTTTTGTTTCAGGCCCCCAAACAATCACCCGAGGTTCCAAACCAGCCGGGATTCTTTTACGGTAGCCCGTGGGACCCAGTGAAATGTTACGAAGCACTGAGCGGTGGTGATAAAAACCTCAACTTCAAGACAGAAAAGAAGCTGACCAAGCGAGATGGTTCTACGTGGGACGCCCGAAAGCCTGGTATAAAGGAGATTGAGTTCCTGGAGTTCCTGGTTGCTAACCCGTTGGAGGGAAAGCCTATTGGCTACTGTCGTAGTGATATCTATGTATCTTGTCAAGAAAAGATGTCCAAGGCTTTACACCTTATCTACTACAAAGCGACCGTGGTCGCCATCGGTGCTGAGCAGACCAAGTGCTGGGTTTTTCAGAGTGAAATTCTCACTTACGCAGGAGTACCCGCGGTGACATTGGCGTGTTGTGACGCGGTGAAAGCAACGAAGCAGCTGCTGTCTGTGTTCTTTGAGGGGGTTGGTGTGGCCGCGGTCATCACGGACGTTCCTTGGGGAAGCAGCGAGAAAGCCGGGTACCCAACTGACATCGACTGGAAGGTGGCAACGAAGGCAATCTTCGGTTCAGTGACCGATAACAACGGTAGCATGGACAAGTACGAGAAAGCTGTGGACCTAGGCGGGCCGGACGGAGACACCGTGTTCACGGTGATGGGCACACTTGAAGTGCTTCAAGAAATAGAAGAAGAATCGAAGAACTGCAATCTCAGTGGTTTTGTGAACCTTCCCGGTATGATGTCTTCTGTATTATTTCGGTAGTATAGCATATCTGAAAATATCGTCATCGATGACAATATGAGACTCATATTTACTTAGTTATTTCGTGTTTGAAATATTTTGTTCAGTATTTTTCGTCATCGATGACGAAGTTGTTGTCACTGTCTGCAGGTTGCATTACATTTTCCCAGCTGAGGCTTGCTGAGGTTAGGAGCAATACTCCGTGCTCCTCTGGAATCTGGTACACATGCCTGGCAAGAACGCCGTCTAAAGTCGTGTGTGATTGGAAAGCTTTCTTTACACCTCAAGTTTCAGATCGGCACAAATACATTCTCACCCGTAAGTACAAGTACGACGTTCTGTCGACTTCGTTTACCGGGAACATCATTACTTGCCCGTCGAACGAGGAGAAGGCAACGTTGCTGCGCAACTTGTTAGACGCGGTGAAGGAAAGCGTTCGGGAGGAGCGTGGAGAAGATGTGAAGCCGGGCGACGATGACGAGAAGGTGCGGGAGGATTTCATGGTAGCTGAGGACCTGCTTGACGATGAGTTCACACGTATGAACAAGGCTTTCAAGCAGACGTTGTCATCAACCACGGTGAAACATAACTGCTCACTGACTGGCTGCCAAGCGTTTAAGCAAGAAAAGTGTGAGAGGTCTGGAAAGGCTTTGGTTTACGGACAGAAAGACCCAAATATGATGAATATGCTTGTGCAGCGGTACACGTACTTGCCAGGGCAGCTCGTGATGGATCCGTTCATGGGAACCGGTATGTTCTGCTTTCCTAATCGAGTTGCGTGCCGGCTTGTATTGTGATGAAAGGAGTTTGCATGTGGAACAAGTTCCCGTTTGCAATGTCGGCTAGACGTATTGTGTTTTCCAAAGTTCAGTCATTCTTATTGTTCGGCATGTGCGCCTGCTGGAAACTTTGTCATCGATGACGGTTGTCATCGATGACGGTTGTCAAATATCCTGAGTGTAGTCGAAGTTTGTGTATACAGGGAGCACAGGAATTGGAGCCTTACACGCCAGACGTGCGTTCTTTGGCATGGAGATCCAACAAGAGACCTTTTGTCAGGCGATGTTGATGATATCTTCAAGTCTGGCGGGCATGTCACTTGAGGGATAAGTGTTAGACTCGACCTGTTATTTGTTCAGTTAGGTGAAGAGAAAATTGTACTTTCACAAATAAATAGAAGGGAACCTGAAGTTTAACTTTTTTAGGTATGTGCTGTCATCGATGACGGGGAAAGTAACTTCGGCTAAAAGTGTTTTCTGACAAATAAATAGAAGTGAATCTGAAGTATAACTTCTTTGGTATTTCCTGTCATCGATGACGGGGGAAGTAATCTTGGTCGCCGTGTTATTCCTATAACAAAAACGGTTGCACTGTCATCGATGACGGGGGAGGTCCCTGTTATATAATCTTTTGATGGTTGATTCGTGTCCGTTATTTCTGGGCTGTGGTTGTGTTGTCATCGATGTCGAATAGAGTCCTAGTTGTATTCTTTTGCCAGGCAAAATGGGAACTTGTATTTTCACTTATATTTATGCAGGTTTGTAAACATGCACGGTTGCAGTATTAAAAAACACCAACATTTTTGAAGAGAGACGCGTCGTAGTATTATCACTTGTAGTTTTTCACCTGAATTGCATTTTGACTTTAGCGGGGACGATACGTCTCGGTGCATTTTTTACCAAAAGGAGACCAAAGTGTATTTTCAGTATTTCCGGGGCCCGTTGTGTAATTTCACTTGTCGGGGAGGGGGGTGCGGGGATATTCCGGAAGAAGGACGCGTCATTGTATTTTCACTTGTTGTTTGTCACCTGAATTGGATTTGGACTTGAGCGGGGACGATACGTCTCGGTGCATTTTTTACCAAAAGGAGACCAAAGTGTATTTTCAGTATTTCCGGGGCCCGTTGTGTAATTTCACTTGTTGGGGCGGGGGGTGCGGTGATATTCCGGAAGAAGGACGCGTCATTGTATTTTCAGTTGTTGTTTTTCAACTGATTTGCATTTTCACTTTATCGGGGAGGTGACGTTGCATTTTTTACGAAAAGTAGACCAAAGTGTATTTTCAGTATTTTCGGGGCCCGTTGTGGAATTTCACTTGTCAGGGAGGGGGGGTGCGGCGATATTCCGGAAGAGGGACGCGTTGTTGAATTTTCACTTGAAAATAATTCGAGGACCGTTTTGTATTTTCACTTGGTGAATCACCCATTTACCCATTCGCCCATTCACCCATTCACCCATTCTTTGCGCGACGTATGAAAAGATAAAAGGATTTACAATGCCACACAATGCACCCGATTGTTCAATCTACCGAGAATTAGGATTCATATATCAAGAGGAATACTTCGCAAGAAACGACTCAGTGTATAGTTATTTTTTTTGATAAATGTGGCTACATTAATTTTGAAATGTACAATGGATCAAACGAAATCGTTTGGAATAAATTGGACGAGTTCAATGCCACGGCGTATTTTGCATATGGAAACATAGAAAATACCGATATTGTAGATATACATGAAAAGCTTAAACCATTAGTATATTAAAATCAGTCATCAATGACCGATAAGCTTCAAATAGCCAAGTATCATTTTCAAAATCAATTTGAAGAAGACATTCCAGAACATTTTGTTAAGGATTTATGGAATAGAAAATTGATCAATTTTGTTCGAAAATTCAAAATGTTCTATCAAAACGAAGATCATATACTTTGGAGTTTGTTCGAACAAAACGGAGCAAGCGATACCTTGGAGCTACCAAACAATCCATGTTGGAACACAGACATTGAAAAGCTCAAATAATTCTTTATGATAAGTTTCACGGGTACAAAGATATACCCAAGTGTTATTTGTAAAGCGTTGAATGCTTACTTTGAGACAGATGTATACTCGATAGATCGAGATAGTACAGGTAAACGTGTTCGAGTATGTCTACCAGGTAGCAATAAAGTGGTTGATAAATATGTCCACTCATGAAAATGGAATCATTTTGTACCTGCTATAAGACAATACCTGCTACGTTAATCCTTGCCAATATCAGAATATATATAACATATTATCGTTTTGGCAATAAAACCCGTTGTATACTATAAGAATGAAACGAACATCGTGTGAACGATGTATAGCCATCAAGAAAAATGGACAACGATGTAAAAACAAGACTTTTAAATGGTCTCCGATGTGTTGGGCACATAGACAAGTTAATGTACAACAATCTACCATAGCCGACTCGGGTGAAGGTGGCTTTGCAAAAGTAAATCTAAAAAAGGGAACTATGGTCGGAAGATATACGGTCGGAACAATAAAACTTGATGCTGACCAGTTGCCACCGATGAATGATAGAACTCACTTTTGGCAAAAGAATGCCAATACATTCTTCGATGCTGCTATGACCAACTCAATCAGTGGGAAATTTAACTCTTGTACTTCAAAAGATGCAAAACGAACCGGTTGTAAAAACAGTGCCAAAATAAATTCTGTTGGGAATGTGAAGCTCACGAAGAATGTCAAAAAAGGTGAAGAGATTTTCGTTCCATATGGAAAGGATTATTGGAGATCTTGATACTTAACTAAATTTAAAGGTTATATACTTATATAATTTAATGGATATCTCCACATTGATAAAAGGTGATCTTACCGTTCATGAACACGTGCAAGCATGTTACGATTATTGTTATGAAAATTTAGGATCAGTCTATTCTAAATATCGCGATGAAGAACTTGAGAGACAACTCTTTTTGCTACCATTATTGTACCCGCCACATTTATATCTTGAAAAGAATATTGATCATGAGACAAGAGACGGTGACGTCAACATTGAAGTGAGAGATTACGTTCACAAGTGTTTAAAAGACGCCAATGAAAGAATAATGCATAAATTGAACAAATCCTCTATGATGGTTGATCTTGACTACGGGGAACAATAAACTCGTTAAAACTTCTCCTGAACATGCTTGGATGACATTCTTTCTTTGCCAGATCGATAAAAAGAAAGTCGTATCGATCTTTTACCGCCTGATTAAAGACCTCAAAGAATTCTTCGGGGCTTACCTCACCGCCAAGTTCGTTTGAGATCTGTTTCAGCTCATCTTGATTTTTTGTCTTCATAAGTAGAATGTGGGTCAGGTTTGATCGTATAGCACGTTGTAAACCGTGCCCGTTCGATGTGTATGCTTGAGTTGCGAAAATGAGTGAACAACCTATGGATCCCATGTTCTTTGTTTTCCCTTTGTGTCTATGGCTTATAACGAAACGTCCCAATCCAGATTTGGGCCTGAATACGGGTGAGTCTAAACAATCGTCAAAAAATATTGCTATAGATGGTGGTCTATTGGTAACCTTGTATTTGTATTGTGGTGGTGCAATGTTATCGTTTTCATCAGCAAATTCCAATAATAAGTCGGCTGGTATTTCGTACACACTCATTTCACTCTTGTGTAACATGTCCACGAGTCTTTTATAACGTTTTGTTTTTTCAACATACTCTTCGTATTCAAGAGCTTCCTCATCTAATATGTTTTCAATCTGAGGTATCACGTCTATTTCAGGTTCAAGCACGTCGCTCTCTTCTAAAGGAAGGTCAGAGAAATACTCCTTGTTATTTTCGTATGTCGGTGAAACCAATATAATTCTTTCTAATGCATTGCTATATTGCATAAGACGTAGTAAATGAGTAAGACTAGTTGTTTTCGATCCACCTCTTTTGGAATTTGCAAGTGTTACCATCGGTAATTGAATACAGTAATCACTCACCAATAAGAAAGTCCTAAATATGGGGTCAGCCAGCGAATTTCGTCAAGTTGTGACCCCCCCGCCAGCGCCAGCGACCTATGAAATTGCTAAGAATAAGAAATCCCGATTTCGTAGCTCAGCCAGCCAATTTCTTATTCTGATTACTTAAGGAGGAGGCAGCCAGCTATCTTGAAATTGACACTCAGCGACGGCCACAGTAGTAAAATTTTAGTATGGATCCTGAAAGCCGTGAGCAGATAAGAGAGCTGAAGAAGGAAAATTCAACAGTCTGTATGATATTTTTATTGAGATAAATTGTGTATAAGCATCAAAATCCTTGTTAAATCAAGTAAACCCACCAAATAATCCAGCCAAAATTTCTTAACTAGTTTTCACTATGATTCAAGCCAGCCAGCCCCTTGATTTCTTATTTTGGCCAATTTCTTAAGAAATTAAAGCTAGCCAGCAAATTTCGTCAAGTTGTGACCCCCCCCAAACGCTGGCTGGTTTCTTATTGCTACTATTTCTTATTGGTGAGTGATTACTGTAAAGTCGTCCGGAGTCTCGATCGGAAAAACACTCTTCTTCGGAATCTTAATATTGCAATTCTTATCTTTCAGTCGTTGGAACTGCATATACTATAATGATAGAAATAGACTTGAGTAAGCTTTCTCATATCCCGGTTCCATCTCAGCGTCTCTTTTTCGAGGTGGTGATTGAGATGCAACTCGGCTTTGCTTACTTACGCCGTGTAGACTTCCTAACAATCACCTCTGGTTCTGGTTCTGGTTCCGAAGAATCAGATTCAACGATCACCACCTGCTTTTTCGGTTTCTTCTTAGGGGCTTTTGGTTTCTTGACAACGACGTGTTCTACTTCTGGCTCGGGTTCGGGTTCGGGTTCGGGTTCGGGTTCGGGAATCTTAGTCGTAGCTTTCTTAATCGTTTCCTGAGCTTCTGCAACTTTTTGAGATTCCTTAAGTTGTTCGGCCATCTTGACATCTTGTTTTTGTTTGGCTTTGGCTTGGCGAGTGGCAAGAGCTTTCTCCCTCATTTTCGCAAGGCGTTCAAGTGTATCTGAGTCGGTAATTTTCTGTCCTTTAACAGGCATTGAGTAATTATAAGATACCCTAAGAAATAAAATTTCTTGATCTGACTCAAAGACGTTAATCCTTGCCAATATTGAATTATATTATATATATACAGGAAACCTTTTCGAAGATACGCAGACCCTGCTTCGTCTACGATCTGAAGAGATTCAAGCTGAGCGAGCTCTTCTTTTGTCTCAATGGACGAGCCCAAATAAATCTATTAGCGTAGCCCTATCAACACCCGCCTTCTGCTTCCCGACGCACGGCGCTATCACCGTCGAATCCGTGTACAACTGCGTGCCGTTATCGTCAAGCTTCTGGAAAGCGTCCATAAGTTTTTCATCCTCTTGAAACAACTCCTGCAAGACGATTTTTACACTCGGTTTTAGAAGAGCTGACATTGCGGAAAGTTTTGTATGCAGCACAACGGGTTCTGTTTAACCCTGCGAAACTCCCCGCCCAAGTCTTAGGAAACTTGGGCGGTCACTGTCATCGCCCCGCCCAAGTTCTAGGAAACTTGGGCGGTCACGGTCATCGCCCCGCCCAAGTCTTAGGAAACTTGGGCGGTCACTGTCATCGCCCCGCCCAAGTCTTAGGAAACTTGGGCGGTCACTGTCATCGCCCCGCCCAAGTCTTAGGAAACTTGGGCGGTCACGGCCATCGCCCCGCCCAAGTTTTAGAAAACTTGGGCGGTCACGGTCATCGCCCCGCCCGATTCTTCGAAAGCTTGGGCGGTCACTGTCATCGCCCCGCCCAAGTTTTCGAAAACTTGGGCGGTCACTGTCATCGCCCCGCCCAAGTCTTAGGAAACTTGGGCGGTCACTGTCATCGCCCCGCCCAAGTCTTAGGAAACTTGGGCGGTCACTGTCATCGCCCCGCCCAAGTCTTAGGAAACTTGGGCGGTCACTGTCATCGCCCCGCCCAAGTCTTAGGAAACTTGGGCGGTCACTGTCATCGCCCCGCCCAAGTCTTAGGAAACTTGGGCGGTCACGGTCATCGCCCCGCCCAAGTCTTAGGAAACTTGGGCGGTCACTGTCATCGCCCCGCCCAAGTCTTAGGAAACTTGGGCGGCCACGGTCATCGCCCCGCCCAAGTTTTTGAAAACTTGGGCGGTCACTGGCATCGCCCCGCCCAAGTCTTAGGAAACTTGGGCGGTCACTGTCATCGCCCCGCCCAAGTCTTAGGAAACTTGGGCGGTCACTGTCATCGCCCCGCCCAAGTCTTAGGAAACTTGGGCGGTCACTGTCATCGCCCCGCTCAAGTCTTAGGAAACTTGGGCGGTCACTGTCATCGCCCCGCCCAAGTCTTAGGAAACTTGGGCGGTCACTGTCATCGCCCCGCCCAAGTTTTCGAAAACTTGGGCGGCCACTGTCATCGCCCCGCCCAAGTTCTAGGAAACAAGGACCCTCATATCAGGTAAGCGTTTAAATATGAAACAACATAACAACGGTACGCGTCTCGCACGATGAGCAGCAATAGCAGCAACTCCAGCGGCAGGAGATTGTCAAAGCAGAAGACTCTTCAAATTGCACAGTCCAATATTCCCGGACTATGCGAGGGCGGGTTCAGCTGTGGGTGCGATCGGAACTGCAGTTTCTTGTTCAGCACATTCAAGGGCAATATGGACCATAAGGAGCGCATGGGCCAAACTGAGTTCAAGTCTTACATTATGGCAACTATGCGCAAAGCGATGGTGAGGCGCGAGTCTGGAGAGCGTGTTATTGGCACCCTGAAGCTTTTCGAAAAGGAGATCTGCGAGGAGGCGTTCAGAAGAGTGTGGGCGCTGCCCAGGAGCTCGTACCAGCGATATAAGGCAGCTATCCTTGATGAGATGGGGGAACTACCGGCAACAAGTGCATTCCCTGTGGCGAAGGCGGTGGTGACGAAGATTTCCTACCACGAGGAGGTGTTCCGCGACTGGGCGGATACGAATATGTTGAAAGGAGCACCACAGAGGATGCCGGTCAGTGGTGCGCGCCAAATTCCACCCATCGATTATGGTGTGCAGTACGACTTGTATAGGTTAGACACAGAGGACCAGTGGGCAGTATGTGCTGAAACCTTCAAAGGGTACGTGAAAAAGCTGCTCCAGGCTCGACACATAACGGTAAGGGCGAAGGTCGAGGTGTCCGGAATTTGCACGACATGTGACGATCTGGGAGCAGAGAAGGCTCAGCTTCTTGGACAACAGGGTCGCGATCCTGTACGCTGGAAAGCCTATTCTGCGCGTTTCGAGCAACACGACTACATTCACAGGATGCAACGCACGTGTTATGACCTCAGGCGGAAGGAGGGTTCTGACCCTGACGGTCGGATCGACTCCATAGCGGCGGACGGCGCGGCAAATCAGAACACGGTTGTTCCGCATGCCCCGCATCA
>LGRX02026035.1:0-44891 GCA_001247695.2 Cymbomonas tetramitiformis | reverse complement strand
CAAGCTGCCCCAGCAGCGGTGCTGAGCTGCGGCCGCCCTCGGCAGCGAGCTGCCCCAGCAGCGGCGCTGAGCTGCGGCCGCCCACGGCAGCGAGCTGCCCCAGCAGCGGCGCTGAGCCGCGGCCGTCCACGGCAGCGAGCTGCCCCAGCAGCGGCGCTGAGCTGCGGCCGCCCACGGTAGCGAGCTGCCCCAGCATCGGTGCTCCGCAGACAGCTCAGTACGAGCAGCCCGACGCAATGGTTGATGGCTCAGCAACCCAGGACGCAGGTGCAAGCGATGCTCCGCAGGCAGCCCAGCACATGCACCCCAGCGCGATGGCTGATGCCTCAGCAGCCCACGACGCAAGCGCGAGTGCTACTCTGCAAACAGTCCAGCACGTTCAGCCCGACGCGAAGACTGGTGGCCCAGCAGCAGCCCTCAGCGCAAGTTCTTTGCTTCAACGGCCCACAACGCAAAGGACTCGCCAACTCTGCATCGACGAGCTCTTTTTTCACCTCTGGAGATGCATCAACGAGTCCCTGCAGATGTTTCATGCTGCCTGCTATGTGCCGCAACCGTGCCGCTGTGGCAAAACTGTGTCTCCGCTCTTCTTCCATGTAGGTGCTGAACAGGACGGGGCATATGCCATTGGCATTGTATCCTTGCGTGGTTGGATCTTGCCGGCACGTGTCCCCTTTGTAGACGACCAGCGCATTTCCGCCAGACTCGTGTTTCCGATTGGTTGGTGACCACGACTTGGTCACTGGAGGACTTCTGAGAATACTACCCGTACGCGACGGAGCCGCAAGATACCGAGGCCTGCTAGCTTCGGGGCGCAGAGATTGCAGAAGACCTGCAAGCTGGGGAATTACCATCGTACCAATCTGTCTGAGCGTTGGCAGCGTGAGGCGGTGAGGGCCTTTGGAAAACCTAGCAAGCAGAAGGGGACCCAGACCCGAGGACTGGGGGGCACGGAACCCAAGAACCGAGAGCTTAGTAGCTCGACTCTTGTCACAAGTGCATGCTCAAACCTCAGACAATGTATATACGGGCCGGACAGCCTAGCGAGGACGTAGGCGCGCCTAAAAGGGGGGGAGAGTTGTACTAGGGTACATCACGAGTCAGTACGAGAGACAGGCGTGTCAGAATGACGAGTGACAGAAACGATGGCAGTCACCAACCGGAAATGATGACAGTCACCAGCATGACCGAATGACACAGGTGACTGGCAGAATTGACAAAGGTGACCGACAGAAGTGACTGACTCAAATGTGACATTTGAATATCTGCACCTACAGCAGATCAGACTTGAGAGAATTGGTGGGAAACCATTTAGGATTCGATCAGTCGAACATAACTGGAGGGAATCGAGGAGGACCTCGGTTATACAGTCACATCAGCAGATCTGTGAGTATTCAAATGAGAGACCTGGGAGGTGACAGTCAGAAACATTTAAGTACTGATGACGGATCCCAGCTGATTGGTTGTTGCAGTCAGCAAATGACTGAACACATGAAGTGGCATGGTAAGGACGAGTTACCTTAAGTAGAGAGCTGTGCAAGCTCTCGGGGTTGAGTTTAAAATTGTCGTACATTGGCAGCCACCTCTGTGGCTGTTAGGCAACTTGACCAAAAGAGTAATTAAAAAGATCCGATTCACATATATGTATCATGCTTACAGCAATATATATCTCTTTGTAGGATTGAACTAGGTTCCCTGCATTGTGTAAGTAGTCTTAGAAGCTCTTAGAGAGCACCCCCGAACACATATCATCATCTGCCACCTATACAAATCCTAATCAGAGAATCTGCATTTGGACAATCCTAATCAAGACAGTTGATTTCATTGTCCCTTGTTGACCTTTGCCTTCTTCCTACGAGGAGCCACGTCCTGCACTTCTTCATCATCACTGTCACTGCCTCGGGTACATTCCAAATAAGCTATGTGCTCAGCTGTCCAACAGGCAGGATATTTCCTGGGTTGCCTCTTCGTCACTTCGGACACCCCAGCATTATTTTCACTTATTGAAGTCAATCCAGTATCTGGCCCAGATGGTTCCTTCGGTTGTACTTGAACAGTCTCCACCACAGAGGCTGGAGCATCCTCAGATATGGCCTCAGACTTCTGCTCGGTGATAGGCTGATCCTCTGGCTGAACGGGTGAGGTCGGGGAGGTGCCCTTTGGCACCCAGATAAGTTCACCCTTATCATCCATGATCAACTGCAGTCCCAGTCTCTTCAACTTTCGAGCTTCAGCTTGTTCTTCAGCATCGTCAGCTACCAAGTAATCGAACTCGCTGACGTCATCCTCGGTGTCATCATATTCAGGCGAGTCAGGCACCCATTTCGGACTGGCAGTATCCATGTCATGCTTACTGTCCGTGACACCCGCGTCATCATTGTCATCCGAATCTGGTAGCTTCTCCTTACTCCAGGTCACAGCACCTTTACCCGAATCGTCAATGTTCGTAGGCGTCGATTGGAAAGACTTACGCCCAGTGTATGGAATCCCGCGATACTCATACTCGTCCTTCACCTTCGCCTCCTCCCAGTACGCATTACTGAGCGGTAATGAAAATGGCGCTACCGGCTCCTTCGCTCGAGTGGCGTCTTCCAGAAACCAGCCACCGCCCCTATTACGCTCCCAGCGGCGTAGCGCTCCAGAAGGGTGGACGATAATATGCTGCCAGCTATAATCGAGCCCAGGCTTTCGCTCCCCATAGTACGCAGTCAATGGCTCGGGAGTCCCCTTCCGAGCCAATTTCCATCTCACTGCCCCACTGGGCATAAATACAATATACCAATCGAATGGCTTGACATGGCCAGTGTTCCCTGGCACAGGTACACTATATAGTGTACCAGTTCCACTATGTAGTGAAATTGGTACACTATATAGTGTACCAGTTCCACTATATAGTGGAACCGGTACACTATATAGTGTACCAATTTCACTACATAGTGGAACTACTACATTCTTGTCTATTACCCTTTGCTAAATTGGCTCATTCGCTTAAAGAGCTGCTAGGGGCTTCCTCGAAGGTCCTTTAAAAATTTGGGGACCTATGTTGTCAAGTTCTCGAGCTGTTCTTTCTGCAGTGTCTTGTCAAATTTGCTGGAACAGTCACACCGCTTGCTTTGTGACTCTTCCTATAGTAGTGTGTATAACTGTCACCCGAACCCGAACCCTAACTGTTTATGCCCGTTATATCGGGTTAACTTATCAACTTTATTACATTCTGAGAAAACCCATCACTGAGTGAATATATCCCGAGTCCTAGGGGTATATCCAACAGGTTTGGCCCCACGCACTCTTTATTCAGACACTGCGAATTTTAGCCATGTCTGGCTAAACAGCGACGCTTGAGATGGAGTGAGGGGCTCCACTAGAGGCGCGGCGGAGCGGTATGGCCTAGCTGATGCCTGCTTGATTGGACTTACGGGGGGGCTTGTGCACGAGGCGGACTTCATTTTCCTCGCTTCGCGTTGGTTGACGTTGGAAATTTTGGTCGGATCCGACACCACTTTCCTTGGCCGCGTCACTCTGCATCCACATGCACGTGGGAAGATTTTTACGCCACGGCTTTCCCTTGCTTTCCTCGACAACCGCATTACGACTTTTGGCCGCCGATCCTTCCGCACCTCGTCCCATTTTCCCTCACTTCGTCTCTACTGTCTTCTACACCATGGTTGCGACTAGATTGACCTCGAGTATGGCGTCTCGCCGACGCTCCTTAGCTACAATTTTCGACTCCGCCGCCGCACGTAATTCCGTCACGCCGGCTACGCCGGCACCTGCTGGTGTTCCGGCTGCGAACTCCGCCCAAGCCGTTTTCTTGGCGGGTGTTCGCTCACTCACCCGTGAGCGCTTCGACGAGAGCGTGGCGAAGCACGTGATCCGGAAGTGTTTCCGTGAGAAACATGACCGTTTTACGGGAACGGAATCCAACGCGCAGGTGCTTCTTTCCAAGCTGGTGCCTGCTCTCCAGGAGACGTTCGAGGCGCACGACGCCTTATTTGCGCCACTCTTCGACTTGGAGGACTCCACGTTGGCCATCCGCCCCGAGGCCAACAAGCTTCTTTTTTCGACGCTCGAGCTCATCGTGTGTCCCGCCTCTCCGGCGGGTGACTGGCTCGAGGCTTCCGCGACGTTGCACCCGATGGACGGCAAGCGAGCCCTTCTGGAGCTCGCGCGGCGGCTGCTGGACTCCGGTGCGCCCTTTCAGGGGACATCGGACCTCCTTGGCGTCCGCTTCAAGGCCTACACCGACCCGTCCGAGTCCATCACGGATTTCAACGCGGCCTTGCGGTCCGCCAAGAGGCGCAACACCCTCGACGATGGCGAGGTGAAGGAGTTGTTCCTCGCAGCGCTGGATCCTGGATTCTACGCGCCGGTGGTGTCGAGGCTCTTCACGCACCAGCAGCGGGCGGCCGTGGACCTCCTCACCATTCAGCAATGGGTCCTCGAGTGCTACGCCCGACACGTCGCAGCCGGTACGCACACTGCCTCGTTCACCCTGTCCGCAGCGGCCGTGGCCACTGACGGCGACACCTCGCAGCTGTCCGACCTCACGGCCATCATCCTCGACGTGAAGCGGCAGCTGAAGGTCCTCACGGACAAGGTCAACGGGCGGGGTTTTACCCCGCGAGCGGACAAGAACAATAAAATCGGCAACGGGGGAGGCGGCTCCGGTGTTCGTTTTGCGGCAGGTGACCTCCCGACGGGGAGAAACTGGCTGCAGTCGCAGGCGAGGAAGCGCGTTGCTTTTCACAAGGGCAGCGGTGACTTCATCCCGTTCTGCCAGAATTCGACGTGCAAGAAGGACGAGATGCGTCACTGGCACCGCGACTGCCCGAACGGCGGCAAGCACGGCGCTGGGGGAAGCTTCCACAGCTTTTCCCTCGGTGACATCGAGAACGACTTAATGGCGGAGCAGTTTCAGACGGCCATGGACGAGCACGACGGCGAGCGGTTCGATGCGCTCTGCCTTCTAGCGGGAGGTAAGCCGGAGATGCTCGACGGCGTTTCGGCGTGTGCCTTCGGGCTCGAGCCGGAGCGGGAGAACGGTGCGTTGCAGGACTTCCTACCCTACTGCCAGCCTGCCACCCACATGGGGGGCTTCACAGTGGGTGGTGTGGCAGAAGGCATCTCGGCTGCCGCCTGCACGCATGTCCGCGAGGACGCACCGCCGGCGCCACCGCCGGCGGCAATCGAGCATGTTCACCCGGACGAGTCGGGGGCGTCCGACGCCGGTGGCATGATGCCGGTGGACCCCATGCGCGCGCACGAGCCCGACCTCTGCTTTGCGGACCGAATCGCGAGGATGGGGGGACTCTCGATCACGGCTGAGGGCAAGGACTTAGCGATGCGGTACATGCACGCCGAGTCGGAGACCGACTCTTGCGACGGCGACGTGGACGACTCTGCAGCTGGGTGTGACCCTATTGACGGTGAGGATGCGGTCCCGCAGCCTCCAGCATCTCGTCGGGGATGTGGTGCACCGCCTTGGGGGTTTGCCCGCTCTTCGGCAATTACGGTGATGCTTTGTGCATTCTTCTGTGTGTGCGCCACCGCGACGCCACTCACAGCTGCCGCTCCTGGCGGGGCGTGTGCACCGGACCACACCGGCCTGGGGGTCGGTGGTGCTGCTGAGGCGACCACTTCGCGAGGTCCCTGTGCGGCCAATAGTGCGTCTTCCACGCCTCGTCCAGCCGACCTGTTTGGTTTGTCTGTTGATTGATATCGTCGATTATGTGGAAGTGCTTTTTGTAATCCGCCACCACACCAGGTTGGGTGCACACACGTTGCTCAATCTTCCTCTCACCAGTAGACAACTTTTGGTGAGCGTCGTATCGACGGTCTGCACCGCGGAGGGATATGCCACAGGTGGCAACAACAGGCAATACAGAGCCTGCAGGTCCAAGGTGATACAGTGCGAGGATCTGTTTAGTACCGCTGTCGAGTTTCAGATCGGTGGTCATGGAAACAGCACGAGTACTGTGCGTTTTTTATCAATGGTCGAGGCCAACGTCTTCAGGCTAGCCAGTGGGTAAAACTTAGTGTTCGTTTTCACTATCGCGACAAGGAACGTTCCCCGCTCTAGCAAAAGCGCTGAAGCTTTCACTGAGCCAAACCAAGAGTCCATGATGAGCTTCTTCCCCTTGCCAACTAGATTCATAGCATCTACAAGTCGAAGAGCAAAGGTGGTAGTCGCACCGTATTCCCTGACATAGTTCTTCAACCTGTCTCGATCTTTCCCCTCCTGCAACTCCACCCAAACCATAATGCGCGAGAGGGCGTCGCTGACGTTCTTCAGCTCGTGGCCTAAAGGATCCGGTTTCCTCCGCACAAACATCAATCCAGGCAACCCATACTTCGAAAGCCACCGTATCATCGTCTCGTCAGGGTTCAGGATATGAGATGATATATACGTCCACGCTATCCACGCGTTCCACGTGTCTATGAAACGTCGGACCCAAACGAACTCGTCAGGAGAGGGAGTTCCCAAGGGTGGGCCGCATTTTGGCGCAAACAGTTTTTTGTTGTCTGTTGCTGCAGCCATCCCTGCCGTATACTGCGGCAGCTCGAGAGCTTCGATCACGTGCTCGAAGTCAGTGTAGGTCAAACCAAACCTGGAGAGATTGTGAGCAACCTCTGGGAAAACGGCAGTTTCGTTGAAATAAGCACGCCGAGGCACTCCAGGATGCTGCGCCATGTAGAAAAAGTTGCCGATGAAGACGAAAAACAACCCTGGGGTGAAGTCCCTGTTCCGAGTGATAAACAGGTTGCGATACTTGGCTCTGCCTCGCTGTGTTACTTCCTTACACCACCAAGGAAGTGTGGTGTAAGGGAAGAACGCACAAAAATATTTCAGGAAGAAGGTGTCGTTCAGCTCAGGTTTGGCCTCCAGCACGCGGTCCCAGCGGATCTTCGGGTCCTCATCTATCCACCGCCCCTGGTCGCGTTGACAAGCTTCCATGCCGCCAAGCTTCCAGACAATATCATACTTCCCCAATAACTTCTCACCCTCCTCGCCCAACTCAGCTTCTTCTTCAGGTTCGTCGTCACAGTGAAGTAGGTCATGGTCTTCATCGTCGTCGGAGTACTCCGCAAGGACACGAGCGGGTGCGGTGTTGATCCTGCGCCTGGCGGGCTGCCGAGGGCGCGCACGAATTACTTCCTCATCCTGCTCAGCAAGTTCACCGGCTGGAGGTGCACTATCGGGGTCGTGGACTACCAGGGCCGTGCAAGCCTGCAAGGTGTCTTCCTCCTCGTGGTCGCTGTCCTGGGGTGCTTCACCTTGCAGATACTCGGTGACGAAGGCAAGGGACTTCGCGTGCTTGTCTCCGTCATATTCGAAAGTCACTTCGAATCGTTTGCTAGGTGCTTTGTTCGGGTCATATGCGGTCACGAGGGCCTTCAAGCTATAGTCAAGGGGGTTGGGGCACTGCCCGCCAAACTCTTGGATAGCCCATTCCCGCCCACATGCACCAGCGGGAATAAATAACTTACACCCTATTAATTTCTCAAGTTTTCTTAAGTTGAGCGGTACAGGGGGCATGTTTAACAGCGTTTGCCGCCAAGCCTAATGACCCCCGAGTACTTTTTGTGTTGGTTTTAGGTGTCTTTAAGGCCACTTTAATGTCACATTTCTTGCGGAACCGCGGAATGACCCCGTTACGCACCAAAAGCGTAGGGTTGGTTTACCCACCGTAACTCGGTGTTACGGTGGGTAAACCCACCGATCTGGCAATAGACACTGGCGGGCCTTCATTTCTCTCTGCGACGCCGGCTGCTATTCCGCCGCGCCGGCGCGGCCGGCACCGTGCTCGGCAAGGCCTTCACGATGCACCGATCGGGCTTTACATCCCGGTACACCCGCCCCCTCCTCCGCTGTATTGGGATGCCCCACCGTCACCGGACTACTCACCGGGCCCGACTACAGACGAGGAGGAGGGGGAGGATCCCTCGCACGACGATCGAGACTTTTCAGATTTCTTCTGGAGCTCTACGAATGATTCAAACACGGTGTCGACAACTTCAATTCACGGCACCGTGATTGTGCTGCGGGCTGGCACAGCAGTGCCACCGCCGACTAGTGGCTAGCAAGTTAACCATGCCGCTCCTGCACAGTGAAATTGACAGTAGCTGTATGTGCAGAGGGGTCCGATCACGGGCCGGATTTCAGATTTGCAACTCTTGACTGGGAACAGCCCTGCCAGAAAGGACAGGCCTTCCCTTAGAACTCGGTTTCCACCGCTTTAGATGGTGTTTGTTCACAGGTTTCACATTCGGCTAGCCAGTCACCACACTAGGTGGTGTGCTGGAACAGTCACACCGCTTGCTTTGTGACTCTTCCTATAGTAGTGTGTATGACTGTCACCCGAACCCGAACCCTAACTGTTTATGCCCGTTATATCGGCTTAACTTATCAACTTTATTACATTCTGAGAAAACCTATCACTGAGTGAATACATCCCGAGTCCTAGGGGTATATCCAACAATTTTTTTGATCCGAGGTCATCTTGACCCTCTAAATACTGGTTAAAGTAGCCCGAGTATCAGTCGATTTGATATACTGCTTGAGTAACAATGCCTATTCTCCCGGGGGTGGATTAACCCACCGTAAGAGGGGTTTACGGTGGGTTACCGAAGCCTAAGCATTTCACATTTCCCGCGTACTCCGCGCGATAACAGGTGGTTAACCCCGTGAAAAATAACAACTAGTAAGACGCCCATACGGAGCTGGCAAAATCACCAACAACCCAAGCAGGGCTTTGGAAACTCACAAAACTCATGCCGCCGTCAACCCAAACCAGAAATCCATAAAAAAAATGTTGGTCGTTTGCTTACCGTCCCGTCAGGTGCCTGTCTGTGGTCGGGATTCGTTGGGCCCTTCAAGAGTTCGCCGATAACTGTAGTGACCTCTTTGAATACCCTCTCGACGGACGCGGAGGTAGTAGGCTATGACCCAGGGAAGGCAGCGAGCAAGCTCTTCACTGTCAAATTCAAATACGATGGTGACGTGCACGACAAGGCTTTGAAGTTCGTGGAGGAATATCTGGTCGATGACCCACCGGAGAACGAACGCGACGAAGAGGAGGCACCAACCGAGACAACCTTAGCTCTTGTTGTTCGCAGTGGCAACGGCTCTGACTCGGCCGACCCAGCAGCACCACTTGTTCGCCCTAGGCCTCGCAGGAATTACCGTTAATATGCGCTTACCCCGAGTAATGTGAGTATTTCTTCTAAAATTTACATGATATTTTGCTGTATACCCAAATATGGATTAGCGCGCGGGGGGTTGGCTATCTTGACTTTGGGCATGCATGTGATAAATCGTGATGCCTCAACACATTATCAAACCTTAAAAAGTCTTAACATGCCATCAGAGATGAGGTATATAGCCTAGGTGAACCTACCAATACGTCCGGTTTTTGGTAACCCACCGTAAGCAATTACCTCAACCCACCAGTCGACCCTATCGACTTGGCATATCCTTTTCATAAAATAAATCAGTCGGAGTGCATTATATTAGGGTATCTACGGTCGAAAGGACTCATAATAGTTATCTCGAAGCATAGGTTCGATGCCTCAACTCGATTTGTGCATGAGTTATAGGCCATTCAAAATTGCTCTTACGGTGGGTTAACCCACCTTAACCCCGGGAGAATAGGCAACAAACCATCGAGATTAGGGTTTAAGGAATGATGCCTCGACAATCTTCAATCATTCCTCGATAATACTCGACGAGGACCCCGCCCTCCCGATATGATAGAAATGGTACACTATATAGTGGAACTGTATTTTTGCGAGCGGTTCAAAAAATTGAATGCCATACAGTACACATTTGCAAGATCCCGACAACCCGATGACATCTTCGCGTGTTGGGTACGCCGCTATATGAAAAATCACGTTCCACTATATAGATAGTGTACCAGTCCCACTAGGTTTTAGACAAAAATCACTAGGTTATGTCATGTCACCCCGTGTCCTCGCAGCCTTCAGAGCGGCATTGAAGTCCCCGATCTTGTCATGCGGGTCCACGCCCGCAGAGATGCGGATGCCCAACATGTCCGCCTGACCCTGAAAGGGCTCACCCGCCGGAATCATCCGGCGGGCGAACTCAAGAAGAACTCGCTTACCGTCAGCCGGGAAGCTCGTGCGGGAAGAATCCATCCAGTCCGCTGCGGGCGACATGGGGTCGATCATCAGCTCGAGTGTGGAATACAACAAATTGTTGGCCTCCACGCGGACGGCCAGGGTCGCGTCATCGAGCACGAAAAGCGGGGTAAACCCAATATGTCCTCGGTCACGAAGGTTGTCTGCAGTGCACAGACCATCCTCGCGAAGAGTGCCGACGCGTGGGACTCCGTCCCGGAAAATCTGCCATCCTCCTTGTTCTCGAACAACTTCTGACGGACGGACTTGGCGATCTTGTTGGAAACAACACAGCAGCCACGGGGAGAACGCTCCCGGCGAGATAGAACGAACTCAAGAATCGATAACATACGGGAATGAATACTTAGACTGACACAAGCAGAGTCACCGAAGATGACACACCGGATATGACACGTGATAGTACGAACATGTCACTGTGCCAATTCCAGCACACCACCTCATCTGAGGTGAATCTACAGCTTGTGAAAGTCACCACCCTAGCTACTAGAGTTCACATCTAATGAGAATGTTAAGTCTTGTAGCTAGAAAGATCACCGAGGTTAAAGAATTGAACAGAGGATGCCGAATAAAATACTGCTAGGTGCTCATCTCATGTTGGAAAGACTTCTGGGCTAAATCTCTGCCGGCTAGTGGTCAGCAGCAATCCAAGATGCCGCCTGTCTGCTCACGAAAGTAGATGAATCATGGAAGAAAATTGCCTGTCGGTTTCGCTGTTTAGTGTGCGCGGCCAGTCGGGAGGAATCACACATCTCTAGAAGAGGGCTCGCGGAAATGAAACAACAGCTGCCCGCTAGTGGTCAATACTCTAAAAAAAAACATAAGATCACAAACGCGTCAGCTAGTGGTCGAAACATCAGAAAAAAAATGCTCTGCCTGTCCGTTTAGAAATTAAGAAGACCCAGAAGAATAACCACAGTAAGATTCGCTGCTAGCACCACCAGACCCAGAGTCGTGGTGGTCTCCAGAATCGTAATCGGAGGGGTCAGCATCGTCCTCGTAAGCACCACCAGAGTCGTGCTCCTCGTGATCGTCGGAAGAGTAGGGGTAGAACTCGTTGTTGTCATCGTTCACCGGATCAACGTGATCTGAAGAGAGCGAAGCATTTCCAGTTGAAATAAATGTTGGCGGAAAAAAATCGGCTGCTGCAACGTCCAAAACACCGCCATGAGACTCCCCTTGGGAACCTGTGCCCAAGGCAGAAGCCTGTATGTGCCAACTGTGAGGGGCAAAATTCCGGATCACGAGAGGCCAAGTGGCTACCAGACTCCCCACAATCGTCTTCAGATTCGTCGTAGTACCCAGGAGGGTACTCCGATTCATCTTCACTTTCGCCACTCTCATATACCGCTGTAATGTCCTGGCTCCCAGAGGTGTCGAGAGTACCAGAAACCGAATCCACGGCATGATAAAAATGACGCTCGACACGAACAGGAGGGGCCTGCCGTGTGAGCCTGCGCGTACTGGAGGAGCCAGTCGCGGGTCTCGTGGTCGTTATCTGTGACGAAACAGATCGGGTGTCCAAGATCGCGGACCCATTGCCAACGCCCTTCTCACAGAAAGTTACGGCCGGAATCAAAGAAGAATCGGACGCAGCACCACCAACTGCTGCGTCCCCTGAAACAATGAGATTCAAAATAATCGGCTCGAAAGACGCTGGAGGCTGCGGTAAAATCTGAGAAGCACTTCGAAAATGAGCGAGCGCTCTAGCTTGGGCGTGGCACAAAGAAATGAGCTGAGCACGTTTAAGGAACTCCACTTTGTCCAATCTCTCATCGCAAGAAAACAAAAGAGCTCGAAGCTCCTCATCGGGCAAAATATCTGCGAGAGCCATCGCGGAAGAAAGGATCCGTAAAAGAAAGCGAACGCGCGAAATAAATGCCGAAACCACTCTGCCGAAATTACCCGTAACTGCCGGACCGTCCAAGCTAAAGCAAAAAGCAGATTCCGTAGGCCGCGACAAAGATGGCTGAGCTCAAAATAAAGATAGAGCGAATACGAAATAAAATTTACGCTAAAAATCACAATACGCAAGCGTAAAGTGGGACCAAAACCTGTTGGAAACAACACAGCAGCCACGGGGAGAACGCTCCCGGCGAGATAGAACGAACTCAAGAATCGATAACATACGGGAATAAATACTTAGACTGACACAAGCAGAGTCACCGAAGATGACACGCCGGATATGACACGTGACAGTACGAACATGTCACTGTGCCAATTCCAGCAGATCTTCATGTCAAAGTGCTCCCTTTGCAGGGTACGCACTGAAGCCAAGAATGTAGCTCCCGCCGAATTAGCAGCCGGCTGTGCTGCCGGTGGTGTCGCTGGAGTGTTTGCATGCCTGGCAGCAACGGAATCAAAAATTGTGGACAACGCACGTCGGCGATTCGCCATGCTAGCGGTGGATCTAGTGGAAGCGACCATGATGAAATAGACTGTAGGGACGGAGTGAGGCAATGAGACGTGAAAAAATGCGGAAGTCGTGGGCGGTCAAGAAATGTGGTGGGTCGCCGATACAGCTGTTGTGAGATATCAGGAATTCCGGGAAGTCGTGTGGTAGAGGCGGCCGATACGCAACGGTGTGGTAACCAACCAGAAGACGTAAACCAGTCCAACGTCAAATCCCGTAAGATAAATGTTCTCAAAGGCCTACAACGCGCCGTAAATCAACCCACAAAACTTAGGCCATACCCGTGACTGCCGGCACTCCCACGCGCGGAGCGCCTCACTCCATCCCAAGCGTCCGGCTTTAGCCAATCATGTTGGCAGTGTCGCAGTGGCTAAATAAAACGTAAGTGGGGCCAAACCTGTCAGATATATAGTTCCGCTGTAATATATATCTAGCTGGAGAGATAAACCCTGAGTTGAGGGTTACGATATCAGAACGGTAAAGTGTGTTTGATAAAAGTAGAGATAACATAAATACCTAACGGGTGTTTCCCGTCTACTGGTGACGGTCACCCAGCCTACTATAGGAAGTGACATGTGACAGTTTCGGGTGTCACAGTGTCAAATTCAGCATGCCCTGACTTCACATCTGGACTTATCTGACTCACCCGTCCGTCACCACCCACAAAGTTGAGGTGTTGTGCTGAAATATGTATAGGCAGCCCTGACTGGGAGTCCCAGTGCAGGCCCCTATGGCAGATATTTAGGTAGCCAACTCTGGGCTGATGACCGACCCGTAAGTTCGTGGCGTGACACACCGAGTGTCACAGGTAGCTAGGTCCGAGACCGTTCCGACTCCGAGACCGTTCCGGGTATATCTAGCTTAGGGTGTATTCTCTTGAGAGAGGTTTTATCTATATTGGTTCCAGGATTGTCTGATATTCGTGAACCGGGATAATCCAGTAGTAGGTGCGAAACAACCGTTAGGTATTTATGTTTACCTTCGTTATATCAATTTACACTTTATCGTTCTGATCCCGAAACCCTCAACTCAGGGTTTATTTCTCAACTATATAGATATATCAGCAGAACTATATATCTAGCATAAACGTCGTTGAGCTTGTGGATTACGCTCTTCAGTTTGTGGTAGGGATCCCGGAGTAATTTTAGGTGTGAACGACGACATGGTCGACCCGTTCATGACCGTTGAAGTTGGCGGAGGTGACGATGCTGCGCTTGTCGTTCTCGCGCAGGGTTGTAGATGGAGATTTTTTTTTAAATATTTAGCAAATTTCAAAAAATTGGCCAACGCTTCCGCCGCAAATGCTCGTAATGAATCTAAAATCTAAGGCGGCGTCCCTCAAATTTTGACAGAGCGGTGCGATAAATGCTAACGCGCTTTCTGTACCGGGAGGTACGAGCAGAGGGGTTGCATGCCACAGAGATCTGGTTGCATGCTGCCGACGAGTGGTTGCATGATACAGATGCCTGGTTGCATGCTGCGTATGCCTGGTTGCATGCCACAGATGCCTGGTTGCATGCTACAGATGGCCGGTTGCATGCCACGGAGGCCAGGTTGCATGCTACAGATGTCAGGTTGCATGCTACAGATGTCAGGTTGCATGCTACAGAGGCCAGGTTGCATGCTACAGATGTCAGGTTGCATGCGACAGATGTCAGGTTGCATGCTACAGAGGCCAGGTTGCATGCGACAGATGTCAGGTTGCATGCGACAGAGGCCAGGTTGCATGCTACAGAGGCCAGGTTGCATGATACAGAGGCCAGGTTGCATGCGACAGAGGCCAGGTTGCATGCTACAGATGTCGGGTTGCATGCTACAGAGGCCCGGTTGCATGTCACGGAGGCCAGGTTGCATGCGACAGATGTCAGGTTGCATGCTACAGAGGCCAGGTTGCATGCCACAGAGGCCAGGTTGCATGCGACAGATGTCGGGTTGCATGCCACAGAGGCCAGGTTGCATGCGACAGATGTCGGGTTGCATGCCACAGGGGCCAGGTTGCATGTGACAGAGGCCAGGTTGCATGCTACAGATGTCTGGTTGCATGTGACAGAGGCCAGGTTGCATGCAACAGAGACCAGGTTGCATGCTACATATGCCAGGTTGCATGCTGGTGACGGGTGGTTGCATGCTGCAAGGGCCTTGTTGCATGCCGGTCACAGCTGTATGAAGAAATAATTGATGGCAAGGCAGATTTTAGGAGAAGATCTGCAATGACAATAATTATATTGAGGATCTGGTGGATTCCAGAAAGATCTGCAATGGCAATATCGTGATCTGCCTGATGATTGGTGGAGGAGTACCAGAATCACGCATATATGTGCACATGATTGGTCGATGGCAGATGTCAATACAGGAATCCTGCTAGTGATTGTTAGAGAGCAACATGTTGAAAGGGAAGCTTGGAAAAGTGGACCTCAGTTAGTGTTGATCAAGAGAAATGAATTAACGAAGGAAGTTTTACATGTTAGGATTAGGCATGGCGCCAAGACTATACATAAGGATATGATGTAGGAGGTTCGAGACCATACATATATCGGAAAAGTGATTGTAATACTAGGCTGTATAGCCAGTGTTTGTCATGAAGTAAAACAGTGGAATATAAGGCTAGAAGCCTATGTGAAGCACCAAAAACAGTAAATAAGATAAAAAGAAAAGAAAGAAGATAAAAGAAAAGAAAGAAAAAATAAAGAAATAAAGATGTATAAGTTATCATGAGTGTGCCTGGTACACTTTCACATTGAAGTTTAATGAAAGGCCGAGAGGGCAATCGTAGTAGAAGAATTCCCAATCATAAAAGGTAAAACCAAGTTAAAATGAACGCCGGGTTGAGGCGGTTGACCTGCTTAGTGCCAGTTCAACCGCAAAAGGCAATCATCAAATACACGATTTCGCCGACTGCTAGTTAAAGACGCGTTTCGCCGCTACGTAGAATTTGAAATCGATTGTGTGATCAGAAAAAGCAATGGTGCACGGTGGTATATCATAACCTAATAGATAGTATGAAACACATACAGGGTAGAATATTCTGTGCGGTATCCGCAGTGTTTTATACGTATCGTTGTAAGCAAAAATATGAGGCTGAAACGTTTGAGTAAAAGATATAACATACGAGAGTAAGAAAGTCTGGAAGTAGCTTATGCTACGTGAGCTATGAAGTGCTGTACGAGTACGTCTACGGTGATGCTTGAGTACCGTCTGACACGTGGCGCGCGGTCTCTATCGCTGTGACTCGCGGTCTCGAGCCGAATAATGCAGTCATCTGTCACATGCATCGAGGAATGTCATACAGGGGGCAATACTGGATATCTAGTCCCCCGCCGTGAATACGAATCGTATAGAGGCCAATGTACCCCCAATGGGTTTTCTACATACGGTACATGGAGTCAATGTATGTGTCTTCTTCCCCCCTCAGGTAGCTGGCCAGAATATCGTCAATTCTCCTCTTTGAAAAATCCCTACAGTGACACAGTGTACTGTAGGGTCTAAATTCACGATGACACGCGAGACGATGCGATCCGAGACGATATGTCATATGACCGTCATGCCGCTACCAATTGGCCGCTGAATTGTTGAACAAAAGGGGCCGCATGGGCTCCACGACGGACTTGATCCATGTGAAGGCGCACACCATGAGCAATGAACGCCCAAGCGTTCTGAATTCAAGAGCCGATGAACAAGCCAAACGAGCTAGGAGTGGTCCGTGTATCTTCCGAGAGCCGTACCTGTATTTGCCTAGATACTACGCGGTAGTCGCAGAGGGCGGACGTGACGGCCCTGTCATTCGTACGGACTGCATGCATTCAAGATGGTACGCGATTGGGACGACCATCTGATACAAACCGCGTGGAGAAAAGCCGGGGACACAAACCACATCAGCTTTTTGAACAAAGCCCAAATTTGGAGGGAGGCCTCTGTGTCAAATGGGGCGATTGGGGATAAAGGCAAAATTTTTGCGGCTAAACTAGGTGTCGGTAGTCTGCCGACACCGAGAAATATCCAGGTAACGAATGATAAATACTTCCCGGATCTATACCCAGGGTACTTCTGCCCCCTCCACCAAGCAGACAAATCGATCGCGAATGAGCACCACATTTTCTGCAGATGTCCGGCTACTGCGAGGATTCGGGAAACTGGATTGGATGAATTGCTGGGAAGGTTTCAGAAAATATTGCCGGACACAGGTGCCAAGTTGCCTAGGGAAACTTTGCGGGGCATACTACTCCCGTCCAGGCGGGACGCGGGAGGACTTCTTGTACGGCCGTACCCCGGAAAAACTAAGAGAATGGGTGGAGGTGGTGCACGGAAGGAGGGTGGCGGAGAAGCTTGGTCGGAAACTGAGGCCGTGGGTCACAGACTTTTTCTTTAACGTATGGTGCCACTATAACAAGAAAATGGTGGAAGGGGGACACGAGTTCGCGAGCCGCATCCAGGAGCAATATGGGATCTGCGCAGCCGACCTGAGGAGGAAAGGGAAGAGCGCTCTACCGACCGCAGTAGGAGGGGAACCGACGGCAGAATTGGAAGAGGAGTGGGTGGAGAGGCAAGATGAGGTGACTAATGGTCGGGATGTGGAGAATTCGGAGGGGAGCACGAGGGGCGACGTAACCCGTAACGATTTAGCACGGCAGGAGGAAGGGGGAGTTATTATCATGGCAGCCGAGTCTAACAACGTACTACCACTTCATATCCATATGCAAAATGACTGACACGCGAAATTACCGAAATGCACGAATCATACGCCCTTTGAACAACCGTATATATATTTAGTACCATTGCTGCACTAGTCAAAACCGTGCGGGACCATAGGCATATGGGTTCTTGATAGTCACCCTTACTAGCGGATACATGGATGCATCTGGAGCACCCCCTCTTCTTGGACGCCCCACCCTCACCCCCGTTTTCAGAGCACACCCGTTGGCTTTGGTATTGCCGTAGGCTTACGCCAGACTTTGGTGGGCTTGAGGGGGGTGGGGTGGGGGGGGCGGTTGACGGGAGGGGCGTGGGAGCAGGGGTGCCGACCATCATGAGCGCGGAGGTTACCGATTTGACGCTGTAGTTAGTCTCGACCAGTGGGATAGGACTGGTTGTCCTGGCAGCTATTGTAGATTTAGATTAGTCGGATTCGCCATTTATGTGCTAGCGAGAAACTTTCGGGATAGAGACTGCCCCTGACCTTGCATGGTAGCCGGGGGGCGATTTGGTCCCCCGGGGTAAATTTATTTAGTCATATGACCGTCATGCTGCTGCTGGTTCAGAATTTGTTCGGGATTGAGACGGAAACGACGCGACGTGTGAATTCCAGCGCGTACACATAACCCTTCCCAATCAGGAATCAGAAATCAGAAATCAAAATGGGAATGAAAATAGAGAGAGAACTCGCCGCGGCCCCAGCGCGGCCCCAACGCGGCCCCAGGCGATGCTTGTTCGTTTGTTATTAACTAACATTGAAGATCGATATAGATAGATGCCGATCTGCCGAGCCTGCCGAGCCTGCCGAGCCTGCCGATGCCGCGGCTCGATGCTGGATTGTGGGCAATTAAAAGCCTTGGCGTGTGTTTGTGGGCATCAATTCATTTGGACTAAAACCGGCAGCAGCAATTCTCAACCTCATTGCCCCCAAAACAAGTTTCGACATCATTAACGGAAAACAATATTAGAAGTCTGTTGGAAGATTCATAATCTTCTTTACCTTTTCTACTTTTCACAGGTGATTCCTTGCAGGTTTCTGTCACGTTGCGTTGTCGCTCTAAATGCGTGTGCGCCTCTATTCACTTTCCTCTTAGATATATATTCCCCGCATCTTACAGGCTTGTTTGTTCCCCAGTATTGCCAAGGTTTAGGGCTGTCTGATCTTTGGTTTTTTTGTTGCACCGAGTTCCATTATCGGAACCTGAAACTGTAACTGCAACTCACAGTGCAATGCTTGAAGTAGTACGTGAAACTCTCAAGCGCATTTTCTCAGTATGGTGCATAGTGCACTAGGCAGGACCGTCGCAGCTCTGGCGCTGTCTTCACTCTAGATGTATGTCAATTATGTCAGAGCTTCAAAGAGTGAATGTCTAGCCCACTACCTGTGAAGTGTCGCTCTCATTCCTTCGTCTACATGATAGCTCACCTCTCTCTCTCTTCTCTCTGTCTCTCCCCCTTCCCTCCCCTCTCCCCTCCCCCCTCACATCGTTTCCGCAGTTCCATAAAAGCCTTCTGTTTATGACATATATATTCGACTAGTTTGGCGTTCTGGCTAGTGGAAGTCGTCGGGTAGCTTCAGGCAACTCGCTGATAGTTTGACTTGCGTTTGTGCATTCGCGGACGTTATTTCTGACCAGCATGCTGTTTACCTTAGCCTGTGTGCACAACTTTTTTTTTCAAGGCAACATCCTATTAAGGCAACATGCCTCGCGGCACATCGGTGGTGACATATTTTTTTGTGGCTGATCGGCTGTTGTGCGGACGCAGGCTTTTGAAATCTAAAAATGGCATACAACTTGTATCAAGTGCAAATGGCTAACGCGTGGAAAGAGGTGAATTCGTTCTGCTGTACATCTCGAGCAAAATCCCTTTCTCCTTATTTTGATTTGGTGCTGACTCAGCGTATGTCACCGTTCAGCGTGTGGAAAAGGAGAATGTGCAAGCTGATAAGGCAAACGCCGAAGCCGCTATCATGAGGTCTGACATGGACGGCTCCGTAGCGAGCATGGGACGATGTAAGAAGAAGAAAAAAAACCCCGTTATGCCACCCTTTCCACTGATATGTTACCCTATGCGTGGGTTCTCGTTGTCTTTGCGTGTGATGCTGGCTGGCTGGCTCTTATGGTTATGTTTTTTGGACTGACCCTTTGTTCCTGTTGCTGTGCAGCCCAAGCCTCGGGTGGGTCAAAGAGAAGCTACACAACACAAGTGCTCAAAGGAAGGCTCGATGAGCTTGAACGGGAACTAGCAAATGAAAAGTCAAGGCGCGAAAAAGTTGAGTCAGATTTGGCACAGCTCAAAAAGTAATCAGTGCGATCGGTAGTAAACTACTAGTCGGTAGAAATAGAAACTAGCACATTGTGTACAAATAGACGCGCGTTATTGCGCATCCTTCTTAGTCAATCGAATATCCATGAGTCCCTTGGAATATTTTTCAATTTAAAGCTCTTGATGCTTCAGTCCTCCATCGATGCTGCCTGTTTGCTGCATTTGTGATAAGCTGTGATGTATTAAATATGACTTGTTCTCTTCTCGCACAACTTGTACGAACTTGATATGTTACAGTACTACCTCGTGTTTCTTTTGGGCTTTCTCACCCAGGACGTGTCCATCACTCAGTTGGTGCTCGTATGTGAAGATATCCATAGAACAATTAAGTCGCTACTAGTTTTGGGAAGGTGCTTTGTGTGTTACACAATTCGCAGAGACAAACCTGCGCGGGCTGCACTCGAGATTATCTCACCGACGGGCCACGTATAGAAGTAGGCTACCTTATTTATGCTTACTGGGATAAATTAAATCCTAGATTGACAAACCCGACAGCTTTGATCCGTATAGTTTACCCATAAGTTATAAATAATAATGATCTCCTGCTTCAAATGGATTATGCGTGATTGAAGGCGCGGTGCTTTGGACCCTCCCGTCTCCTCTCCTGTATCAATATGCAATTACACAATGTCGAATAGCTAAAAGGGGGACTCTAACACGGTTGTATCACGATTGCCAGAAAGAAATTAAACATATAGAAATACATATACCACAACACGAGCGGCTCTAGCGGAGTGTTTCGTTCAGCGGCGACATTCATGCCACGAATAACCTTGTCACCATGTCGCGATGCTATCTAACTTCTACCACCACTGTTTGGCGCTCGAGCATCAGTCCGCCCTTGCCCACGACCACGACCGCGGCCACGCCCTGATCGTCCTTTGCCGACTTCCCCACGACCCGTGGACGTGCCTTCGTTAACTTCATTGGGGCGCCGATTGGCGATATCTCCGTTGCCCTCGGCACCGCCTCGTTGTCCTCGTTTGGCGATGGGGCGTGTCTTTTTTGCAGATGCGCGTGGTTGCGCTTTAGGTGGTGTTTTTTTTTTTTTTTAATTCACGAGTTTGCATATCAAATGCGTTCATCCATCTTTGGAGCTCGGAATCCGGTTTGAATTTAAGCAAATGCGATAAGGCGGGCTTTTGACCATTGGGTCCCGGTAATATACGAATGCAATCCGACTGCTTGACACGCGTCATTCCCACATAAAAAGCTTGAAAGCATAACTTAAAGACGCCCTTCGGTGTCTAACCGAGATCTAATAATATTTTTTGCACGGTCTGTCCTTGGAATTTGTGAATTATACTGCTGGTACAGCAGTCTGCATTGACCCGAGCCCTTCGGTCCGGTTTGTCACATAACCAGAGTTATGTGACACAGCACCTTTCGCTCCGCTCGCTGCATTGTGACACATAACATCTAGTTATGTGACACACCTACCCTACGGACCCCCCTAGCTACCCTAGCTACCCAATAATCACACTTGTAAAGCAAGATGCATGTCACGGAGACAAAACAAAGATCATACAACAGGCAATAATACCAATAATAGCCCGCAGGCACACATACTGGCCAGCACATAGTGCTTTTGGCTACTGCACGTCGGTCTTGGCTAGTGCCACGGCACTGCTCGGTAGTCTAGTATTCAGCTGTTGCTATCACTGCCACCCTTTCCTCGGTGGACGGCTGGATGTACCTCATGGCCGCCGCCTGAGTCATCCAGTGCCCATGCCGCATGAACTCGGCGAAGGACACCTTCTGGGCCACGACTGTGGCTCCACTAGATCTCATGCTCTGGGTCCCAAATATTGCCATGGTCTCTGCCTCCGTCTTACCCGCCGCCTGAGCCACCAGCCTGATGACCTCACGCCTGCAGGCGTGGTAATCTATGTGCCTGCCATTCAGAGGCACCCGAGGGTCCTTGACCGCCTTCCTGCCGTCCCAGCCCTGGAACAAGTTTATTGACCCGGACAGCTGCCCCGCCTCGATAAGCCGCTCTGAGAGATCCACTGGGCCACGTACACCACGTCACCCTCACAATACGGGTCATTCTTCCTGGATGTCAGGAGAAAGACCATGTGGGTCGGATAGAACCTCATCGCCCCCACCCAAATCATCTTCATGTCCGAGTACCGCAAGCATCCCGCCCACATCACTGACCCCATGTATGTCACTGTCAGTCTGATGATGGAGAACCTGCCTCTGCTGTCTGTGTGATACATCCCGATGCCGGTTGCCAACAACACTACAGGCATGGCCGCTTTCCTATTCTTCACACCCAGGCCGAACTTCCTCCGAGCCTGCTCCCGAACTGCCTTACACAGCTCCGCCTTAGTGGGGTTCTGGTCCCTTGGTACCAGAGCCACATCATGCACTGCGTGGATAGCCCCCGATGCTGTCTTAACCACTGAGAAAGAGTCCGCTCTGTCCATGACGAACCTCAGATATAAGGCCACGGTCACCGGCAGTGCAAGGCAACACTCCCGCGGCGGCTGCCTGGCTGCACACCACCTGGAGAACCTCCCGAATGCCCCCAAGTAACTATTACACCAGCTGCCCGCTGCCCTGGTGGTCACCATGTCAAGCTTCATGCTCCTCAGCAGCTCCTGCTCCAAGGGCTCCCTAGGGCTGACCTCCACCTGCCTCCAGAAGGCCGAGTCCAGATGCCCTCCTGCTCATGCCGAAAAGTCCACCCGCAGAGCCATCACCCTGAAGTCAGGCGGGCCCACGGCTCTCTCATTAGCCCGGCCCGCACCAGGCAGGAAGAGAGCCTCTGCCGTATCCCTGGGGAGCTCCCTCCAATCCCGCACGAAGGGGGCAAAGCGCTGCCCGTCTGGACACAAGAGGATGGGCCACCAATGCCTGCCAGTCCAGTACGGCACAATGATAGTGGCCACCGCTGAAAACCTCATGAGCACCTCCAAGAGCCTACCCACCAAGCCGAAGGGGGGGTTGCACCAGTTGTTCTCAAGCCACCAGTCCGTTAGGGAGAAGCAGTCAATGTTCTCCGAGCCTGGGCACCACCATCTGTTGTTGAACCGAGGCAGCAAAGCATTCTTATCCGTGGCAAAGCGGTCCACTGTGTGTCGGCCCCAGAGCCCGTCAAGCCATCTGAACCAATACGGATTCAGCTGCCAGTCATCCCCATCATAGATGCCCGCCAAATAGTCCGCTTGAGCATTCAGCTCCCGAGGCACCCACACGGGGTAGAGTGACACCCCCAGCCGGGCACACTCCCAGAAGATGCTCACCACCAGCCGATGAAGCCGATGCTTAGAGCTAGAGCCTTTGTCCAAAATCTGACAGCCTGCCTGAGAGTCCGTGTACAACTTAAGTGTGCCTCCCTCCACAAAGCCCGAGAAGGACCGCAGGGCCTGCAAGTAGCCCAGCATCTCCCTGTGTGTGGAGGACTCCTCCCGCTATGCTAGAGTCAAGTGCCCCCTGGCGACCTGCTCCAGCCTGCCTGTAACCGCCTCCAGGACTGCTCCCCAGCCCGTGCCACCAGCATCTGTTCACATCCTGTTCCTGAAAGCCAAAAAGACTGGCCAAATAGGGGCCTCAAACTGCCGCCTCTGTACTGAAAGCCAAAACCGGAGCTCCTCTGCCACCTCCTCTGTTAGCCTGATGGCCTTGTCCCAGGAGGTGTGCCTCTCCACCTCGAAGTACATCTCCCTAGAGAACATCTGACACACCTTACCCAGGGCCAAGCTGAAGCTCTGAATCTTGCCTGCCAGCCTGAAGAGCTCCCTGGGAGAAGTCCACCGTCTACTAAGTGCCTCGGTCACCCGAGCTTGAAAGGAGTCCCACTTCTTCTGGGGCACGTAGAACACTCCCCTGACAGAGTCAATACCGATTCCTAGGAACTCAATCAACTGCTGAAAACTCAAGATTGACTTCTCCTGGTTAACCAAGAAACCACTGTCCTCCACGTCCTGAAGGACTGCCGCCCGCTCCTGTGCAAAGGGCCTGCCAGAAGGTCTCTGAATGAAAAGAAAGTCATCCAGGTAGTGAACCAAGCCTGCACCTTGCCTTCTCCACCGAGCAGCTAGCTCATTGGTGATCTTGGTGAAGAAGTAAGGGGCAGGCGCCAGACCGAAAGGTAGAGCCGTAAAGACATAGAACCTCCCCTGCCAGCTAAAAGCCACGTAGGTATGGAAGTCCGGGTGTAACTCTACGTGGTGGTAGCCGGAAGTCAGGTCAAAATACCAAAGAGAGCCCTGCCAGAAAAGTAAATCTCTCACAATAGCCAGAGATTCATACTTGAACTTCTGGACTACTATGAAAGCGTTTACATACCTGCCGTTCCAAATTGTCTATTACCCAAAGTTGGGGGGAGCCAACTTAACCCCTATGGAGCGGTTTGTACCGTATACGGTACAACCACTTCAAACTCTAAGCTTGGATTCATTTCTCAGCCCGATATCACTTGTCGGAATCGGCCATACAAGCTTCGCACATCCGTTGCAATAGGTATATCTAATACTCAACAATTTATTCTACGCATATACTTAGTATATATATCTCACCCAAGGGCAATTTTGTTGTAGTAAAATCCCCAAAGTTGTTTATTTCTAGGCATGAAAATTGGGTCAAAAGTATCTTAAAGTGTGCGAAATCGAGGTCTAGATGCCATTTATCGACAAGGATTTGTTGGTTCAGTGACCACTATCATATAAAATGACCATGCACCTCATATGGGCAATACTTACTTTCCCAACAGTCGATTTCCCCCGAAAACACACAATATGGCCTTGAGTACGGAAACCATTTGACAAATGATGTTTTTTTGTTGTTTTTTGGTGTTTTTTTCACCTTATGGCTGAACTATTTCGATGTATTGGTGCGTTTAACCACAGCCACCATTACCACTTTCAAGGCATTAGTAAAGGCGATTGTTTTATGGTCGAGGGGCGACCTAATACTCGAATAAGCGGTTGCGAGAACTGATTTTTGACACTTTTGATTCCTGGAAAACGTGTTTGTTGGCTTGTATATCACCGATATATCGTTGTATATATGATGCGATCATGTATTTTATAGATCAAAATCAAATTATAGGAGTTATGGAACATGTAACGAATCACCCACACTTACCAAGGTACCGTATACCGTGAAAACGGCGCATTTGTGAAACTAGTGCTTTTGGCAAAAAATTCCATCCGCTCCATAGGGGTTAAAGGGGGTTTAAGTAATGTAAACCCAACTCAATTCCGATGGCGCTATCGAGAGTTGTAGGTACCGAATGCTATATTTTATTAGCTCAAAATGACGGCGAAAATGTCCTCTTTCGCACACGTATATGCATGCTTAGGCAAATTCAATTCATCGGTGAGAAAAATGGGGGAGTATGCGAGGGGGTGCAAAATTGTGTCGAAATTTCAAGGACTTTTTGGGGGTTTTTATGCCCATGCTACTTCAACGCATATTTTGAGGGTCAAGATGACCTCGAATCAAAATTTTGACACGACATTAGCGAAAGAGCAACTCGAGAACGTGCCGATACAGGTCCTCAAAATTTCATAGGAGCTTCGAGGAAGCCCCCACGTGCTCTTAAAGCTAAGTTGGGTTAACCCGACTTAACCAAAAAATCGGGAAATCAAGCACACAGCCTAACGAAACCGGTCAGTTACACCCCATATCCTTCGACTAGTCAAGCAACACACATATTGCTGGATTTGGCACAGTGACACCCAAAATATGTCACCTGCCTCATCCTAGAGTAGTCTGGGTGACCGTCACTCGTAGGCCGAAACCTAATCCCTGAACTTAAAGTCAGGTATATGTTTATCTCTTTTATCTTATCAATCCGACCGTTCTGATATCGAAACCCTATATTGGGGTATAACGACAAATAGATATATATCGGCCCTGTATATCTAGCAGGTTTTGGTTCGCACCATCGCTTTTACACTGCTTCTACTATGAGTGGCTAAACGCCGACGCTTGGGATGGAGTGAGCGGTCGCTAGGGAGGCACACGCGGTTCAGTGGTATGGCCTAGGCAGCTTGGTTGATTGAGCGGCTTCGCGGACGGTGCACTTGGGCGTTTTCCGAGTTGATTTTACGTTGGCTGGATTTTGCCGTACTTCTGGTCGATATCACACCGTTTGCGGTACCCGGGAATCCTTTAAGTCCACACGACTTCATCGAGTTCTTCGTCCTTATCCGCAAGTTTACGCTCTCGACGACCACCACCTCTTGGCCGCCACCACCGCGACCGCTTCCCGATCACAACCGCTTGCTCCACCCCTACTGTCATTTCATCATGGTTGCCACCAGATCTACTTCGAGCGCTCCTCTGCGGAGGAGGAACCTAGCGACTATTTTCGACCAAGCTGCTGCTCGACATGCGGCCACTCCAGGGACTCCGACGGCGACCGTCCCTCCAGCGTCTGGACCACCTGCGGCATTCGTGGCAGCTGTCCGTACTCTGATCCGCACCAGGCACGACGAGAAGGCCGCCAAATTTGTCGCCAAGAAGTGCTTCGGCTTGAAGGACGAGCGCTTCCATGGCAACGAGAAGAACGTGCACGTCATCTTTACCCGCATGGTGGCTGCTCTTCGCGAGGCTTTCGTGGCCGAGGACGAGCAGCTGGGCGACCTCTTTATACTCGACGACGCCGGCATCACGGTGCGAGAGGAGAGCAATCAGCTCCTCTTCTCCACCCTTGAGCTCCTCGTGCATCCTTCCAGTCCGGCTTCGGACTGGTTGGAGAGCTCTGCTCAGACGTTTCCCGCGGATGGGAAACGTGTTCTGCTCGAGTTTGCACGTAAACTGCTTCATGCCGACGCACCCTTTCAGGGGACGTCGGACTTGCTGGCAGTTGAACTGGGCTACGGCATGGACCCCAACGACTCGATCATGGACTTCAACGCCGCGCTCGCCGCCGCGAAGCGCAAGAACACCCTGGACGAGGACGACGTCAAAGGGCAGTTCATTCAGGCCATGGACGCCGACTACTACAGGCCTGTGGTGTCGAGGCTCCTGCTGCACGACCAGCGGGCGGCGGTGTCCCTGTTGACCGTTCAGCAGTGGGCCCGCGAGTGTCATGCGGCTCACGTGCGGGCTGGCACGGCTTCGCCGAAATCGGCTGCGGTTGGCGGCCACATGTTGCCTGCGAGGTTTGGCGACCCGCCGAGCGGACACACTTCCGCGGACGCCGACGTGATGGAGATCCTCCTCGCGTTACGCAAGGAGGTGCGCGTTCTCTCCGACAAGGTCAACGGGAAAGGCTTCACTCCCCGCGCGGAGAAGCCTCACAACCCACGCACAGGGTTGAAGTACCGCTTCGCAGCCTCTCCGCTCCCGGAGGGGAATTATTCGCAGGGGAATTCGAAGCTTGTCGCGTTTCATCGTGGGACTGGACAGGCGATCCCGCTTTGCCAGCACTCGACGTGTACGTCGGCACAAGCTAGGCATTGGCACCGCGACTGCCCGCACGGCGGTCCGCGTGCGGAGAAGACAGCTGCTGGGGCGCATTCTTTCGCGGTTCAGGAGGTGGAGGGCGACTTCTACGCCACTGCCTTCCAGCACGCCATCGACAACAACGACACCGACCGCTTCGACGCGCTATGCTTCTTGGCGGGCGGCAAGCCCGTAATGCTCGAGGATCTCTCCGCCGCCTCCTTCTGTGTGGACGACACCGTTGAGACTCACGCCATCGACGAGTATCTGGAGTGCTGCCAACCCGCTGACACCCGCCTCGGGGTCTGCGCGGTTGGTGGTGCCATGCACGTCAACACCTTCCAAGTCCACGACAAGATCCCGGGCGACGCTCTGGACATGCCGCCACCGCCGGCACCGCCTGCCGCTCCGCAGTCGGTGGTGTCCGACGAGGGCATGTACCCCGTCAGCGCGCTGCACGCCCACGAGCCAGACACGTCCTTCATGGACAGGTTTGCGGTGCGGCTTGAACTCACTGACCCTAACCCGCCTCTCGCGATGCATTGCATGGGGCCCGTGGCACCCGTTGATTCAGTTTCGGTGACTGAGGGAGAGTCCGAGGATGACGACGAGGGTGATCCGCCGCCGCGGCAGGCTCTTGGCTGCGGCAGACCGCCGTTGGGCTTTGGGTACTCTGCCCTCATGTCTCTCGCAGTCTGCCTAATGCTTGTTATTTGTGCAACTGCCGCGCCTTCAAATGATTGCCCCGCGCCAACATCTTCGGCGACAGGGCGCATCGGCGACGAGGTCGGTGGTGCTGGTGAGCTGACGCCCACGGCCATCCCGCCGGATCTCTACTGGCAGCCGGAGGGCTGGTACCACGGCTGGTACCGTACTACGTACGGGTACGGGTGGACGTGGCTCCCAGGCCCCCCGCAACCACCTGAGGCAGCTCCGATTATTACTGCGCCGCCCTCGCCGGGTGGTGCTCCGCCATCGCCAAACTACGAGCCACCCACCTGGGACGGTGGGGACGGGGATGAACTTTCTTCCTCAATTCGGCACAGGACCGAGCCGATTGCACCCGGTGTAACTGCCTGCGGCGACATCGGCGCTCCTTCAATTATCTCAATTTGCTCTACGAATGATTCGACGGACAGTGGTACCAGCTCTCCTGGGCGCTGTGACAGTGGTACCGGCCCTCCCGGGCGCTGTGGAAGTGGCTAGTGCTAACGTGATTGAGATTAACCTGCCTTCAGTTTGAGATGCTGTAGGTGCAGGTTGCCCCAAGATGGGCTCTGTTTCGGGTTTTCAGTGTATCAGAATTCGGCAGTAGAAAGTAGTGGCTAGCTGCTGCACTGCCTGTTCGGGGGAGAGGGCCTGGCCAGTATGAGCACATTGCCTCCTGACCCACTAGCACTGACTTTTCTGCCTCTCGGTAGGCATTTGTTTCCTGTTTCGGCTACCTAGTTTGGTCCCCACACTAGGTGGTGTGCTGGATTTGGCACAGTGACACCCAAAATATGTCACCTGCCTCATCCTAGAGTAGTCTGGGTGACCGTCACTCGTAGGCCGAAACCTAATCCCTGAACTTAAAGTCAGGTATATGTTTATCTCTTTTATCTTATCAATCCGACCGTTCTGATATCGAAACCCTATATTGGGGTATAACGACAAATAGATATATATCGGCCCTGTATATCTAGCACATATCAACTATACAAAAGGGACATAGTGGGCCATCGTTTAGCATCGCTTTGGTAGTAGAATGTCGATTTTCAACAAGATAATCGCCTCGGAAGTTAGCTTCTTAAGTTGGGTTAACCCAACCTATCGTTGGGTAATAGACGCAAAATAAGCCGCTTCTTAGGCGGTTTATCTGGGCCCATGTCCCTGTAAGCCACTGCCAACGGTGACACAACTGCGGGCTGAGTGAGCCACTCTTCCGCTGCGCCAGACTGAACCAAGCTGAAAACCGCCTCTGTGACAAACTCCTCCTCTGCCAAAGCCGAAAGTGCATTAGCCGAGAACCGGCTAGGCGGGGGGGGCGCAATCCAAGTGAGCGGGACGCCGAAAAGGATCCACGTCACCACCAAAGCGGATGCGAAAGATCTCCAGAAGCCAACCCGCTGCCTCAGCCTGCCGGTGATCCTCGGGAGCGACCTCCGGGACCTCCGGGGACCCCGGGACCTCCGGCACCGCCGTGGCTGGAGCCTCGTCGAACTCCGACGGGCAGTCCACAAATTCTGCAACACACCGAACCTACTAAGCTAACTCACCTAACGAATCTCGAAAAACCGAAGCCGATCCGAAAGCAAGGAATTGTCTGCTAGCCCGCCGTGGGGCGTCACGACTTAAGAGAATTGCACGATCGAGGATTGTCATCAACAAGCAACTATGGTCACAAGGGGGGGAGACCCCACACGCAATTTGAAAAACATTATGCGTGCATTAAGCCAACAACAAAGTGCCATCAAGGTCGAGCTACAATTCCCTCGGCGGAGCTACACCGCGACGTCGCAACTCGAGCGAAGGAGCAAAACCTAAAACCAAAGAAACGGAAACACATCTCGAATACTCTCATTACATCATTACTCAAGCGGGCGATAAGCCGGCGACTCTCGGGCTATAAGCCGGAGTTCCGCGACCACTGGAGACCCAGTGACGCAATACCGCAGGAAGCAGTTGACATTCAACGGTTCTTTCCTCCCTTGCCCTTGCCACCATTCTGTGGGCATTGGCGGCGAGATATGGTCCGGAGCGCCACAAATAAAGCAAGCTCTACCCTGCACTACAGGCAGATTACCGCGACCGCGTCCGCCTACAAACGGCCCGTTGTCAGGGACGCGATTGCGTTTGACATTTCTCTCCTTCTCTAGCTTCGCTGCGCGCTCGGCTATGGCCTTCTTGGCCTTCTTTAATTTCTTCTCTTGCTCCTCTGTAGCCACGATTGGCTCTCCCTCGAACTCTTGGGCCGTAGGCCATCCAAACTTAAACGCAATGTCTATGATTTGGGCCTGTTCTTCAGCCCAGAGCATACCTTCTTCGATTGCTGCTTTCGCCTTTTTGACTTTTGACAGTTGCTCCTCAGTGATCGACTCAGGGGCCTCGAGCCCCTCCAGCTGCTGCTTGACGTCAAAGAAACCATCATCTGCCTTGTTTAGATTGTCAAACTGGCGCTTGCACGAAAGATCTTCTGACTTTGATCCTCCTTGCTTCGTGTGGACGAAACCGCCGGCGGTCCAGGCGGCATGGCGTTGCAACTTCCTTTTCTCTAGCGCTTTCGCCCCTACTGACTGAAGGATTGCGGTCGCTGTGCGGCTAGCCAACCTGTTGCGCTGCTCCTGGACCAAAGCTGCCAAGTGAGGCTGCAAATTCTTTTCAGCCTCGGAGAAACTCGGAACGATCTCATCAAGTTTTGCTGAATACGCTGCGAACTCTGGCGACGCCTTGACTCTCGCTATTTTCTCTTCCAATTGCGTGTCGGAAAAATCATCCATACTGAAAAATTTACCAAATATACACACCGAAAATTCCACTGTAACTCTGTAACGAAAACGATACCCTTCCCGAAAACAGATCAAGTGTCGGAGCAGAACTCTACGGAGTTCCCTACCTTATATTGCTGGTACAGCAGTCTGCATTGACCCGAGCCCTTCGGTCCGGTCTGTCACATAACCAGAGTTATGTGACACAGCACCTCTCGCTCCGCTCGCTGCACTGTGACACATAACATCCAGTTGTACCGAGTTCAATAAGGTTAGATGCTCTTTGGGTAGGGATTCTTCAAGGGCTCAAGGTCTCAAGCAGCTCAAGTAGTCAAGTAGACTAGTGACATTATAGTGGTGTCACCTGCAACCCGACCGACCCAGTGACCAGTTCTCCTTTCGCCCACCTCATGGACCCTTCATTGATGAAGTGAGGCGCCCGAAGAGCGCGCGAGAAGGTGACCCCCGAATTTCCCCAAAACTGCCGTATTTTTAATTTCTGAAAATTCGGAATTAATTTCAGCCAATATTCGTCGAAATGACGGGAAAGCTAAAATATATACCGTTGTAATATATTATAAGCTTTCACAGAGAAGAAAGCTGAAGCCGCGAGCTCAGGGTTTCGGATACAGTACTCAAGTGAATATTAGAATACAGATAGTGCTTTAATATTCCTAGCGGTTGGTGATGCTGCAGCAAGTGACACAGCAGAGAGTCACAACACAGTGAGGGGTGACAGCAGAAGGGGGGCAACAGTCACCCTTAAACAGGGGGCGAAAGTTGCATCCCCCGTGACACCACCTCACCCCGTAGGTGTGAGGTGACCAACTGCAAGTGTTACGCGGGCCTGCAAGACTGTTTGGATCTAAGGGGCCTTTTTCAACCCGACTAGAATGGCCCCGCCGGCGTCATCCTAGAATCTAGCAAGCACATCACACGATCGGACATTTTCTAGGGTTGTACATTCTTTTTGGCTACTGCCCGGTGGTATGGTACTGTCACAAGTACCAAAATGTATGCTTTATTATGGGCACTAGATGGGGTGTATGACACTACAAGCTCCCCGTACACTAGGTGTACCCTAGTCGTACTCTAATATGGATAGGTGCCCTAAAATATTAGAGTGCAATCTCAAATATTGGGGGGCATTGTGTCAATTTAGGGAGTGATTCTAGTGTGCATTAGGATGTATAATATCCAAATAGCACCCATAGCGATCGAATACATCCTAACTAGACACGCACTAATGCACGCACTAATACACCCTAACTACACCCTAGCCGCGCATGCTATCGCTTCCACATTTTAACATGCGATAGAGTATATTAGTGTTAATTTAGAGTACAATACAAATGACACCTTAAATCATACTAATGCACCCTACCATACCACGAGATGATATGGATTACATTCGGATGCATTAGAGTACAATCCAAATTCACTCTAAAGTACACTAATAAACCATAAGGTGAAATATATACATATCGAGTGCGTTAGGGTATTTTAGAGTGCATTAGGTGCACATTAAATCTGCCGATTAGAGTGCATTCGGATGCATTAGAGTACTATCCGAATTCACTCTAAAGCACACTAATATACCACAAGGTGAAATATATACATATCGAGTGCATTAGGGTATTTTAGAATGCACATCTGCCAATTAGAGTGCATTAGGAAGTTTAAGACATTTCAGTTTAACACTCAGAACATTTATCGCGGGTGCTCTGCAAGTTTCATCGCGGGTGCCAGCGCACAAAGAAAAGTTGAAGTGCAAGATAATCAAAATACCCGTAAGCATATGCAATTACATACTTACATGTTACACACACTAGTATCCAGGGTACCACGAGATTGTACTGATGCCTAGTAGCCCTCTACTATTCTTCACCGATCTTCTTGAAAGGAGCACTGGGGAAATCTTCACGGCTCAAAGCTGTCTCCACGGGTACTAGCACCCCACGCTCATCCACAATCTGATACTGCTCATTTAACAAGAGGCCTGGCACGTGTTGCAACTCCTGTTCCTCAACTAGCTGATCTAAGTCGGCAGTCAAGTAGGAGCTATCGCCGTGGAAAACATGCGTGTCCAACACGAATTGGCACTTGGAGATGTGAGGACACGCACAAACATCGCGGACAACAAGATCTTCTTCCTCGTCGCTCTCCGAATCTGCCCACTTGCCGCACGTGCACTGAGACGGTAGGCAGGGCGTGGTGTACACGTTGACAGCGACGACAACGGCACGCCAGTACGACAGTGTATCCTCGACGGTCGGCTTGAAGTCAACCACCATCTTGCACACCTTGACTGGTACCGATATTCCACTATCAGCATCTTGCCCGGCCCACTCACCGTACTTGTTGAACTCGCATCCAGATATGATCTTGGCCAGTTCAGTCTTCCCTCTTCCAACGCGGAACTTCTTCATCATGGTGCACACCTAAAAAGGCATATAGCCAACATGTGTCAAAAAAGGTACTCAGGATTTACTCAGGCTAGGTGCTCAGGATTTACTCAGAGACTCATGTACTCAGGATTTACACCTAAAAAGGCATATAGCCAACATGTGTCAAAAAAGGTACTCAGGATTTACTCAGGCTAGGTGCTCAGGATTTACTCAGAGACTCATGTACTCAGGATTTACAAAAAAGGTACTCAGGAGATTGGAAAATAGCGAAACTTACCGCAACACCAGCCTTCACTCTTTGCTTCCCAGCTCGGATGTTCGCCTCCTTCACCACCGTCGGCACCTTCATGCCACTGGGCGCCTTTGGAGCTATTTGCTTCGGGGAAGACAGCGCACGTAACAGTTCTCCAGGGCGAACACCGGAGTTCGTACAGCGGAATAAGGAGGGATGAGCAGCGGGGACCGGAACAGTGATCGACGGTATCGTACGTTGCATTACTGGTCCCCCATTAACGGGCATAGCCCGCGTCGCTGTCTCCCATACGAGAGGGGCAGTCGGAGCGTGCTGCAGCGGGTTAGCAGGTGGGTTCGAATCCGCAGGATCAACGGCCATCGGAACGCGCTGCTGAGGAGGTTGGGCTGATGGGCTGAATACAGCAGGATCAACGGCCGTCGGAGCGTGCTGCAGCGGGTTAGCAGGTGGGTTGAAAACCGCAGGATCAACGGCCGCTGGAACGCGCTGCTGAGGAGGTTGGGCTGGTGGGCTGAATACAGCAGGATCAACGGCCGTCGGAGCGTGCTGCAGCGGGTTGGCAGAGTCACCAGAACTATTCGTGGACGTCGAGCGGGACAACCCTGCGAAGGAAACGCACACAAGGCAATTAAATTAAGTTAACACAAAATAATACACTTTCGACACAACTCAATTATTAGGCAATAACCCATGTCTTCTTCACAGGGAACACATCGGGCATCGCAAGGCAAAGTGTGGCATACCTGTCTGCAATTGTTTGCGGGCTTTGCTCTTCTTGTAGTCGCGGTTCTTGACAGCAACCGTAACCATACGGTTGATTAAAGAATACTCGTCGACCTCAGCCAGCGAGGGCATCGAACGGCAACAATCGTTGTAGGCCTTCATTTGCGCGGGACCTTGCTCGGACAGCACTCTCGGGTGCTTTCCTGCACAATTGCATACGTATTACAAATAAAGATCAAGAAAAAACGAGAAGCTCGCTATCAATTTCGTTGAGGACCGACACCGAACGAAGTACTGAAAAAGGTGCTGAAAAAAATACATCGACGAATTACCTGTCGGAGTCAAGTTCAGGGTCTGGAGCATGGCAACACCAGCTAACTTCTGCTGATTGGGGGTGAGCTTCTTCACTGAGCTCTTCCTGATGACTGATTTTACGGCCAAGCCCGCATGAGGACCACCCGCACGACCAATTCCCCGACGAGGACATGGTCTTCCTACACGGACAGTATCACCGTAGTTCTGGTGATGGCGCAAGTAAACAACAGGGTTGCTCACACGGATAACAGTTTCAAGACTGACGCGGCTGGCAGAGGGCGTGGGCCCAGCATACAGTTCTGGGTCGTCTGTGATGTGAAGCTGCAAGTCGCGTTTGACCATGTCCCACAGACTCGTCATCGCCGCCGTCTCGTCGGTGAGCGGCCCAACGTTCGGAAACCCGAAGGTACGTGTCCTCAGAATAGTCCACGGCGAATCATCTTCGTTTGGCGCCAAGGTTGCACCAGCAGTAATTACTGGTGCTGCCACGAGGTGAACCGTCAAAGAATTCAAATCGGCCATGGTCTGACCGGAAGTGGCAGACCACATCCCTGATTGGTTAAAATCGAAGTCAATGCTGGGGCAAACTCCAAACTCAGACATTGCGAAGTATCCGAAAAGTATCCGAAATGCACCGAAAAGTATCCGAAATGATCTGATAGCTCCCAAATTCGCGATTAAATACCCCCGACGAATTCAACAATTTGCAATTTGAATTTCAAAAACTAAGCTTATCCCCTGCAATTATAACTGTTTATCCTCCACGTCACGATCCCCGTTCATGCATCGGCCCAGAGCGTGACACCTGTCGATGACGCTTGACGATCGATGACGATGACGATGACGGTCACGACCATCATCATCATCATCATCATCATCATCATGACAATCGAATGAAATGACAGTGACCTGAACCAAACGAAAACCAAATTGCAAAACCAAATTGCAAAACCAAATTGCAAAAACGAAATGGGAAGCGGTGAATATATAAACCACGGTCGTAATGGGGGAAACGATGAAATACGGTCGTAATGGGGGAAACGCTGGAATATAACGTTCACCGTTTGTATAAATCATAAAAAATGTAATAATTGAATTCTGAAATACAGCAGCGAGAGCATTGTGCAAAAGCGACAGCAGGCATGAAAACTACAAAAGTGACATGGAACCTAGTAAAGTGACGTGGCAAAAAGTGCCATTTGAGCTCTGAGAGCAGGACTGCCCTACGATCAATCGAGTGATGAGTCGAAGACGTGCCAGCGACAAGCTAGTTATAGGAGGCACGTCAGACTACATGCTCTGGACTGCGCCTCCGGCATGTAGTCTGACGTGCCTTCTATAACTACCTCGTATCCGAAAAATATCCGAAATGCACCCGAAATGATCTGATAGCTCCCAAATTCGCGATTAAATACCCCCGACGAATTCAACAATTTGCAATTTGAATTTCAAAAACTAAGCTTATCCTTCACGTCACGATCCCCGATCATGCATCGGCCCAGAGCGTGACACCTGTCAAGTGTCATCATAAATTTGTAACGCTATTTTGCTTCAGCGCAAACGAGGGAGGTTGGATCGAAACTCCAGAACCGAAACCGTAGAGAACCGTTCAGTTTGCGTAGCGAGCCCTGACTGAGCTTTGAATTCATGCATGATGCTGTCGGCGGTCGGTCAAATTTTGGCGGTAGGACAATTCGGCTGTCGGACGAATTTTGGCGGCGCTACTGTTCAGTCTTCACACCACCCAGCCTGCACGTTTACAGCAGCACTTTGCAATGAGTATTATTCGCCGCCTTTTTCTTGTCTCCCTTCTCCTATATAGGGGACCTCTTGTAGATGCTGGTGGAACGCGAGTCTACTCTCTTTACTCCACTCGCGAAGCTCCTAGTGGCCTTGATGACCCTGTTTTCGAGCAGCCATTCACAACCATACCAGGTCATGTCTCCGATCCTCCCGCTGCCAATATTCCACATACCCCAGTTATTGATACTGCTGATGCTTTCGACGAATCCACCCTGTACGGTAACGATGGTTCAACCGAATCAGGGAGTTCTGGTTACGAGTTTCCACCGGGTTTTCTGCACGAGTATAGCTCTCTTGCCTTATTCTTGGCGCCCCCATTACGGGCCACTTACCAGTTGTATCCAGGCGCCGAAATTTCACTAGGCACAGAGTGTGCTCGCCTTTTGGAGCTGAAATTGAGCGGTAGCGTACCTGTCAAGTACATGGATTCCTTAATAGTTGGGAACAAGGCAATTGTCGATCACCTGACCTCAAAAAAAAACTTATATCCTGCAACTTACAAGCAAGTGCTTGCTATTCTCGGGGTGGACACTTATCACAAGTTCGTTCGTGAGGCTGGCAACTCTGGTCTAAAATTTGTCTATTTTACTGTCCAACGCTGCATAGGTGAATTGTTTCAGGATACGGAATTCGTGCAAGCATTGCGCCACGACTTACTTAACACAGTCCATGATATGTGGCGTGGAGGACACTACGTGCAGGCTAATGAACGGACTGGAGGACAGCTTTTCGACGTTGTCAATGGGGCGTACGAGCTTACTGTCGACTGGTTTAAGCCCTTCGATACCGTGGACACCTACTCTTTTGGTACACTTTGGCTCCGATCTCACAGCCTTAGACCTTATTTCAGATCTTGTTCCCGATTTTTTAAGTTGCTTATGATTCTACCTGGCCCTCACGAGCCCCCTGCCCGCGTAAGCCCTGACAGTCATATCCCGACTTTCACATATTACCAAAACATTATCGTTGAAGAATTCCGCAAACTTGGCCAAACTGGGATAGAAATCACAGATTGTTTTGGGAGAACCTTCACGCACAGACCTTTTCTCACGACCTATTCCGCGGATACCCCAGCATCAGCAAAAGTGAAGTCGTGGGTTGGGCATGGGTCTTGCTTGGGGTGTCACTACTGCTGCTTTCAAGGCAGCTCGTACCAAGGCGCTGTTCGTTTCTTAGGTTACAATGAGCCATACCCGCAGTACATGATTTTTGGTGACAGAAGCTTTCACGCTTGGGAAGCCCCTAGATACAGCGTGGAACTCCTCCAACAGTTGGAGGAGTCTCCGATCCGGCCGTTTATGTATTCGTTTCCGCTTCCAAAGTTGGTCAGCTTGCCAACTTTCGACTTCGTTAAGAGCGTTTTGGTTCCTTATTATCATAAGTTATTGGAAGGAGTAGGAAAGGATTTGATATCCACGTTGAAGTTACAAATGTCGGTGCCACAACAAACGGAGGTCGCGGGTCGTGTGGCGAGGATCGTTGCACAGATACCACGAGGCCGACATTCCGCTCGTAAATTTGAGGACCCTTTGAAGTACATTTTGTCCCAGAGCATGTCGAGCCTGAAAAGCTTGTTTGTAGTCTACGCACCATACCTTTTTCGTGGCCTCCTTAGCCCAATCCACTGGACTATTTTGCTTTTATTTCACAAGGTGTGCAGCTTTGCCATAACTTACCGCCGCGAGATCGAGAATGAACGTCGTGCACGTGCCCAAGAGAGATTGATGGAGTATGCACGTTTGTTGGAGGGTACCTTTAACGTGACGTTGCTGACTCACAACTTGCACGTGATGGTCGCTCACCTCTTCGAGCAAGAAGACCACTTCGGTGTTTTGTACTTTTTGAACGATTTGTGGGGAGAACGGTGTCAGCACATGGCAAAGTTCGATGTGAAATATAGGTCAAACACTGAAAACGTATATAAAGTCTTAGCTAATGTCACTCTTGGCAGGAGTAAGCTGCTTGAGTGGAGAGTCAAGCTATCCAGCAATCAGGCGCGTGACACACCACTCGATCAGCCTCGAATCTTTCATAAGTGGTGTGCCGATTCTCTGAGGGAGTCCTTGGACTTAAGCGCGGATGAAATCGAATCCCTCTTGCCTCGCGGAAGAGAGTGCTTCAAGAAATATTGTGATGGGTTTGTTACGTTCGATTGCGAGAGAAATAAGTATGCTGCCTTGGGAATTCCTTATGGGCCGTATGAGATTTGTGAGCTGGTTACATTTTTCGATTCTTACGTCCTAGTGAAGTTATTCTCCTCTGATACAGACAACGATGGTTTGGTTTCTGTTACTCACTGTGTTCAGTGGATGTCTCGTTCTTTCGCAGATATCGTTGCTCCCGTCAACTTGATTTGGAATGATGATTTCACGCGCGCGGAAGTCCTATTTGAATACTACCACCCTTACTTATGAATTCTTGCTTACCATTTTAGGTGTACGCAATATGTAATACTCTTGATTGTGTAAATATTGAGTACAACCATATTACACGCATAGCCTGATGAACGAGAGAACTAAGTAAGCATAGCATACCTGAATATTGATTGCATCCTACACTGTTTGGCACCCGCGATGAAACTTGCCGAGCACCCGCGATGAAACTTGCAGAGCACCCGCGATGAAACTTGCTGAGCACCCGCGATAAATGTTCTGAGTGTTAAACTGAAATGTCTTAAACTTCCTAATGCACTCTAATTGGCAGATGTGCATTCTAAAATACCCTAATGCACTCGATATGTATATATTTCACCTTGTGGTATATTAGTGTGCTTTAGAGTGAATTCGGATAGTACTCTAATGCATCCGAATGCACTCTAATCGGCAGATTTAATGTGCACCTAATGCACTCTAAAATACCCTAATGCACTCGATATGTATATATTTCACCTTATGGTTTATTAGTGTACTTTAGAGTGAATTTGGATTGTACTCTAATGCATCCGAATGTAATCCATATCACCTCGTGGTATGGTAGGGTGCATTAGTATGATTTAAGGTGTCATTTGTATTGTACTCTAAATTAACACTAATATACTCTATTGCATGTAAAAATGTGGAAGCGATAGCATGCGCGGCTAGGGTGTAGTTAGGGTGTATTAGTGCGTGCATTAGTGCGTGTCTAGTTAGGATGTATTCGATTGCTATGGGTGCTATTTGGATATTATACATCCTAATGCACACTAGAATCACTCCCTAAATTGACACAATGCCCCCCAATATTTGAGAATGCACTCTAATATTTTAGGGTACCTATCCATATTAGTGTACGACTAGGGTACACAGGGATTGTAGTGTGAGTCCCATGAAGGTTTTGAAAAATCATTTAGGACCCTTTTGAATTGTTATTGATGCTGAAATGTACTCTCGTGAACTTTAGGTATGTGTATGTGCGGTGTGCTTTTGGGGGGTGTAACGCCATAAAATTAATTAAATTTTCTGGTACTGTCACAAGTACCAAGCGCGCGGTGACTTAAAAGGGCACGCTATGTGGCCACGAGGTGGCATGCATGATGTCAAATTTCATTATTGGGATGTATCCTAAGTGGTCGTCATGCGTTGTGCCATTTGAACGTCTTTAACGCCAGTATTGGGATTCGATAACACCCAAGGGTGTGATAAAATGGCCTCTCAGCATTTTTTGTAGTAATATCGGGAGCGGTTTCGTACTTAAGTTCCATGTGTAGAGTCCAAGTACGGCAACTTCTCATGCATGTAAAGGTCTTGAAAAATCGATATATGGGTTTACTTTTGATGTCATAAACGCTGGTGAGGCGATCCGACGTTATAATATACTTATTTCGTAGCTTTAGTGCCACGACTAGGCTCCAAAATCGACGATAGCCCTCGTACTTAAGGAATCTTGAGTTGGATTATTTGGTGGAGATGGGATGTTTAGCATGTCGCAGTTTCAGCGACGGGCAGTATGCCAACTGCCCCATGCTCACATTCATCATTGGCCATGTTATACAGCTTCAATTTGAGCCATCGCTGGGTTGAATATAATCCCAAGTCTGTTCAAAAAGAAATCCGAAAGTAGCGTCATGATTTCGAAGACAAGTGAGACACCATTGTGTAACACAAAACTCCTCCTTGTTGGCAATATGCATCCACTGGGAGGGCTACACGTAACCTATGGACCAATGGGGCATAATACAACTCAGTTTGGGTCGTTAAGGTAATGGTATATCATGGATATCACCATCAGGATGGAGGAGGACATAAAAAAATATTCTAGCGTTTTGGTACTTGTGATAGTACCAGATTCGATTCTGGTACTATGACTAGTACCACTGGGCAGTAGCCATTTTGCTCAATGTTTGGTGCTAGGCACCCAAGGGGCCGTGCGGAACGCCGGCCAATCGGTGTCGTCGTCGCGCCCAGCTCCATGGCATTGAACGCGGCAGTCGATGGAGACGTGTCAACTGCGGCTGCGGAAGATTCCGTCGCCAGCAACTCGGCCCCCGCAGGAGGATCGGCGGAACGAAAGCCCATGGCGGCGACGTCGGCCGTGGAGTCTGGGGCCGGATCCTGCGGCTCCTGGGGAGCCAGAGCCCGTACAGTGGGCGGGGGGTCTGGCGGAGTCGGCCAACGAGCGATAGGGGGGCGGTCATGAGCGGGCTTTGCCGCGGGAGGGATACGGTCGGGGGCAAAGGACTGCCGGCATGCGTAGGAGGGGCACACCCCCTCTGTGGAGGGGTGGCCATCCGTAACATTCCACAGACGAAAGCAGGTGACGCAGGGGAACCCTGCGCCCTCCCACTGGAGGTGCCTGCCGCCTTTCGCCTTCCACGCGCCCTTGGGATCCACGTAGGCGTTGTCGCGGAGAGCCATGATGCATCGTCGTCCCCACACCACCACGTCCGCCGGCACGCCGCCCGCAGGGGTACGCACGCTGTAGCCACCACCGGAGGTAGGCGGCGGGGGCGTGGTGAGGCGAGCGAGCCCCCCCTCATCTCTGTGCACTGTGCAGATGCGTAAGGAGGGGGAGGAAAAAGCGAATCTCGCACCGGCGGTGAGCTCGCGCAGCACCACCAGATACACCACCAGATATCTGAGATACAAGGGGGTGACGTGGGGGGAGACCGCCGCAGACTGCTTCAGGACGTGGCGAAGATCCTCCACCCGGTTGGCGTCGCTGTACGCGGGGTGGAGCTTGGCGTGCGCGTCACGCAAAAAGTGGAGCTGCGAGTCGAAGAAAAGCAGGGTGCTGGTGGTGCAAAAAGGCTGTAGATGCCGTGGATGGAGGCGCCAAATTTCAGTGATAATTGAAAAACCGCTGGAGTCGCGGGTGCCGCTGGAGATGCGATGATGAGAGTAAGGACCGGAAAGTAAAAGAGACCAGCGCTTCAAGTGGTGCAGCCCAAACCTGACGGGAAAGCTAAAATATATACTGCTGTAATATATTATAAGCTTTCACAGAGAAGAAAGCTGAAGCCGTGAGCTCAGGGTTTCGGATACAGTACTCAAGTGAATATTAGAATACAGATAGTGTTTTAATATTCCTAGCGGTACGTTGGTGATGCTGCAGCAAGTGGCACAGCAGAGAGTCACAGCACAGTGAGGGGTGACAGCAGAAGGGGGTCAACAGTCACCCTTATACAGGGGGTGAAAGTTGCATTCCCCGTGACGAAACTGGCAAAATGCTGTGGGGGTCCATATAGGGGCCATTCAGGGGGGTAATCGATGCCTATCGACTGCCCACTATGTAACCCCAAAATTTCGATTTCAAATGTCACTTGGGAGCGACTTCCTGATTTTGAAAAAATCGTCATTCGACCCCCTCAGCATAACCCCTTTAAAATGGGCATTTTTGCATGCCGCATGGTCAACGCGTCAGGAGTGGTACTGCATGTCAGGGATATGACCGATGACATATGTGTCATACATGTCATACCTGTCATACCATGTCATGTCATGTCATGTGTCATAATGACATACAGTTGTCAAGTATTGTCGCCAGTACGGTCGACTATGACATGTACAGTCATAATGTCTGTCATCCACCTAAGGTGAGTGACATCTGTCATCGAGAGGCCAAGTACATGGCATCGAGATGGCGAAGCAAGACAAGCTCTTGAAGAACCGAAGTGTCCTGATAAGACGCGTCTTCGCTTCAAGCATGCACTGAACAACATGCGAGCATCAATGGCTATATCGACCAGCCGATGCGGGAAGTTCACCTAGTGCTCTCGGGTTCACAACCCGATGGTGGTAACGCATGAGATGCGTGAGAGCATTAGAGTATATGAGGAGCATTGGGCTCAAGCAAGCACTTCTGGTCTACAGACTGCTGCACTCATATCCCACCTAACTATTGCGTTTCGCTGTTACCGTTCAATAACAACCAGCGTCACACATATTGTTCGTATAGAACCGTGACACTGCATGACCCGTGCCGGAATATCCTAGTTCACTAGATATCAGAGGGTCCCGAACTGTGTGGATAAACTCTCATAAGATAAATAAACCCTAAGCTAGATATACCCGGAACGGTCTCGCAACGGTCTCGGAAACTAGCCTACCTGTGACACAGCGTGTGTCACAGCACGAACCTATAGATCAGTCAGCAGTCCAGTGTTGGTCCTAGGGGTCTGGCATAGGGGCCTGCACCGGGACTCCCAGTCAGGGCTGCCTATACAGATTCCAGCACACCACCCCAGCACTGTGGGTGGTGACTGGCTAGGAGAGTCAGAAATGTAAATCTCTAGGGCAGAAGCCAGGGTGACAAGTCCTAACTGCTAATCCAACTGTGCTATTCTGATACACAAATTGGAAACCTCTAACCAGCACAAGAGAAACCATACAGGCAATGCAAGTCCTGCTAAACTACTGAAAAGCTCTGTGCCAGTAAGTCAGATTGAAGAGTTCAAAGGTGTCAAAGTAAAATCATAAACCAAATTGAAGACCGTGTTGAGGTCAAAGTAGATCTCAGCACACCACCAGACTAGTGGTGTACTGCCAGAACCAGAAACATAACTACTCGGGGTCAAAGGCCAGAGGAGCACCGTCACCACAATGAGCACCGTAGTAGCCCGCAGTAGCACGGCGGAGCAATACGGGGCGGCCAAAGTGTAAGGCGTCGGTCTCTGGAAAATCATTCGCCAGAGAATTTGACGGAGTCGGTGTTGCTGATTCGTTGATCACGGGAGGCTGCACCGCACCGGGGTGCTGCCAAGTACTGCCCGAAGGTGGGGCCTCGTCATCTGAAGACGACGCCGGCGACAACGGAGGACCGTCCTCAAATAACACGGCAGGCGGCGGCGGCCCGGGATGCCATGGCACCGGATCCATATAGAGGCCCTGCCTCCTCTGTACCCGCCGGTGGAGACGAGGCGGAACAGCACACGTGGCTACTGCCCCGCAGTCCTTGTGGTAGGACCAAATCGACGATTTGGTCCTACCACGAGGACCATTGTTCCGATAATTTAATTGGCCATCTCCCGTGATTTGTGGTGTCTAACCAATGAAAGGTGGTATATATAGGTCCTATATTAATTTATTTGAACGTTGGTTTGGCCTATATCCATCCCATATATCCATGACGAACGCATTTCAAACCTCTACACTCAAATTTTTCAAAACGGAGTTTTTGGAACATTCAAAATGTGGCAAATTAGTGACTCATCTTCAATAATTTTTTACCAATCATATATCAACACTACACCTGCGCGGATACCATCAAATTGAACCTATACATATGTCCCAATCATATTTGGGCGTTAGGCCCGGTTGGAATGCATATATTGGCTCGTTGGCTCGTTGGCTTCCCCTCTAATATATTGGCTCGTTGGTTTCCCCCCCAAAACAGTGGTCACGCGAGCTGACCAGCCAGCCATCATAATTGCTTGCTAGAGGGCATATATCGCAAGGCTGGTGTGTGCAGCACATTAAATCTTCAAGTATATATGTATTGCGAATTTCTGAAAGTCTAACATCATCCAAATATCTTATTTTTCGACTGGCGTGTACATTTTAGAATGGATGAATGCCAATTTCTAAAGTCCGAAATTCACTAAATTCGGAATTTGCATTGTGTTGAACATGCGCCATGCTGAAATAGAGCGGAAATGATGATGAGGGTGCGAAGTAACCGATTCAGTTATCTTATTTGGTCATAAACTCAAGATGTATAACCATGAGCATCACCGTGAGCCCCCCATGTGACTCCTAATACTCAAAATAACGGGGTCCTTGTGGTAGGACCACCATTTTCTTCAAGCTTTTGGCGAAATTACACCCCTAAAGCGTGTCGTTCAACCACACACCTAAAGTCTCATGGGGGCCGCCGCTATAAGAAATAAAATTCATTTAACTCATAAATATCATGTGCAAATGTTGCCTGTTCCTCAAATAGTCGATTTAGTGATCGAAACCGCAATTACCCATTGGTCCTTGTGGTAGGACCACGAATTTGGGTAGTAGCCACACGGCACCGTAACAAGCGGTGCCTCCTCTCCCCTGCACAGCACAGGCTGCGGCGCAGCCCGACCCGATACCTGCACAGGGTCGATGCCATTGGCCACCGTATAGGTGGCAGCCCCCACTCCCATGACAGAAATCAAGAGAATGAAGGAAAGTAGAAACGGCATCCCCCACAAGCCCGCGTGGGCGGGGAAGCCCCACGGAGGCTTTCCACAGCCGTGGCTGCGGGGAGCACCGTCATGCCAATCCCCCAGAGCACCACCAGAGTGAGGTGCTCGGGCTGCGGGCGTCGACGAGTGATTTGCCGAAGCCCGCGGCTTCACCACGAAGCTGCCGTCGGCGAGGTCCTCGTAATCGTCCGTGTCGTAACCCGTGAGATCAACCTGTCCGATGGCGGCGTGGTTCACGGTCTGAACGAACCCAGCGAACTCACCGTCCGCGTCCGCTGTGGTGGTCACCCGCGCCGATTGAAGTGGCGCGGGCTTCACATCTTCTCCCCGCGAGACAGGC
>LGRX02026034.1:0-34502 GCA_001247695.2 Cymbomonas tetramitiformis | reverse complement strand
GGGTCATACAGGTGCCCCGACTACCTTGGGGGGGGCGAACATTGCTTTGGGAAATGTCATATGTTAAGTACACGACCCCCTCAGAATATAAATTTCTCTTTCGTGGATATAACTGGCGATAAGAGGCTGGAGATATCGAATGTCGAAAACTGTAGCTGATGTGGCGCAATGCAGTTCCCATCTTCGATGCAGTACGTGAGACATTAGTCGGAGAGAATTCGGGAATATAAAGATATTCATCTCAACCGTTCGCTGAAAACGTGTAAATTTCTCTACTTAATCGTGCGCACCCGCGAAAAAGGTTGAAGTGGTTTACGCCACATTTCTTGGGTGGCATATGACTGCTTTCTCGGGACTTGCGTTTATATATTTGTTGAGAGAATCTTCAAAGGGAGACGACAGACGCATACGTGATACTCGTACAGTACAAACGCTTCCAATTTCCCCACTGACGAAACACTTTCCCCATTGTCGTATTACGGGTACAGACGCCATTTATTAAATATGCACTTTCGACTTACCGCGGAACGCTCTCTCTCTCGCAGCGAGACCCTGTCCTGCCAATTAAAGATCTTTAAGATTGTGTGCACATCTAAGTAACTTATTTGTATCTAATATTATCACATATTCATACTGAGTCAGTGGGTATCCGCATCGTGCGCAATGATAACCCCGTTCGCTACTTTTGGAAGTTGCGAAAATCGTAAATTCACGCTCACTATACCCACATGAACGCGCCAGCCCTTAGCGAGATTTGTAGTGGGCTTTTCAGTGTATACGAATTACCGTTAAAAGATAACGCATATTAGATAATATTTTGCTAGTCGCTTCCCTCATCCGCTGCGCACGCACGCTTGCAGGCGAGCGCGCGGATGAGGGAGGAAACCCTAGCGAAAATGTGGACGCGGTTGACATCCGCGTTTTCGCTAGAGCTGACAGCGCGCTGTCAGATGCTCAAAATATGTTCCTTATGCATATATGATATGCGTGGAAGGTTTGTGATATGCAAGATGCGTTTATGCGATGCGTATGTCGAGCGGTTGGCTCGATGCGTGCCCAATGACCCCCTTCCATGCGCGGCGTCCCAGACCCCAGGTTGTGCACGGATCTCGCGCGCGCAAAAAATATGTTGTTCCTAACGCACCTCTTAATCAGTATGCTAAGTTTTGGTGCTTCGTATTTATTTCTCAGACCTGTATCTCACGCAGCTGGACTGTGACTTACGGGCCCCCGTAAGTCACTGTCCAGCTGCGTGAGATACAGGTCTGAGCGGGTACGAGCCAGCGTTGTGTTTTGATATCTTTTTCGGCCGCACATGGACGAGGTCGGACACGTCATGACTTTCGGAGATCGAAGTGACAATATAATTATTGTGTCGACTGATGACATCTTTGAAGAAACTTTTATATTTTTAGAAGGAGGTGGGGGAAATTTTGGGAAATATCATTCTTGAAAGGCGGAAGAATTTTTGAGGCAGATCTGTAAATTAAAATTCAGAATTCAAAATTCTATTCCAGGAAGGTCACTTTTCTATTCCAAAATAATAATATTTCGATCAACAATGACTTATAGTCACTGGCTGATGTCTGTCAGATATATATTTAACTTACTTAGGACTATCAACTCCGTAGATGACCTTTTCAGGCGAGATTACTCCTTGGTTCTGTCGCCTGTCTTTGGCAGTCGATCGCATTGCAAAGTCTCACGAGTGAGTCTGCTGGAGATCTGCTTTATATCTTTGGATCTATGATAGTTCTCTGGGTGGTGTTGCCACCCAGATACTAAGTAGTTGGAGCAAATGCTCATAGTATTTCTACTATCTACTTTGTCAGATATCATGTTGAATTACTGATTTACTGTACAAAGTATGCACTGAATTGTGATCAGGTTTCTGATTCAATTGTCATAATGCATAAGTAGATAATGTAGTTGCTCCAGCGATTGTGTGGGATGCATGGACAGTGCTCAACAGTGACCAACTGTTATTTGAGCACTGTGCTGGACTTTAGGTTCAGGGTTATTATTATGGGCTCTGATAGCCCCTAGCCTGACCCGTCTCTGATCGGAACCGTGACTCCGCTAGTAGCTAGGATGACAGTACAGTAGTACTGTACTGTCAGTCATCACTTCGTATTATCCGGGTTTCCGAGATGCATGATAAAAGCACTCGGCCGGACTGATTATGGGAGCTTAGCCAGTTTGTTTTACCCGAGCGGAACACCTGTTCTCGCAGGTTATGCGCGTCACCACTTCCCTAGTAATTCTGATGGCACAGCGCCTAGCTGTTGCCATGTTTGGCTAAGTTTTGACACAGAGATGGGGTGGGCGCCCCCTTAGGCAGTAGTTCGTCTTTCCGCGGTACAGTATGGCCTCTTTTTGAAGTGGAGATCAGATTATGGCACATTTTTCGGCAGCAGTATCGTCGCTTATTATGGTTTTTTTTTACGTTTCACCTGGCCGGTGGAGAGGGCATTCCGCGTATTGTGGGTCGCAACCACTTTTAGCCAGTCGGCTCATGACCTGTTTGATGTTGCTTTTACCGTTGAGACTTCTGCAGGATTGGCCGCTGCGTAATGCTTACTACTGTCGCTCCGTTAGCCCGCGACCCCATCTTGCCGTCATTTTTACTATGGAGACTCCGATTGGACCACGCACACGCGCTAGAGCGCGGAAACTAGCAACCATTTTTGATGATGTTGGGGCGCTGAATGCGGCTACGCCATCGACTCCGCATTTGGCTTCGGGAGAGTCTGAGGCGTCCACTGCGGCAGCCGTACTTTTGCAGAGGTTGCGCAGGGATTCTTTCGATGTTCAATGTGCCAAGACAGCAGCAACAAAAGTTCTGGGTGACAAAACTGCAAAGTTTAAAGGCAACGAAAATTCAGCTTCGGACATTTTTTCGCAATTGGTATCCGAGCTGCAGCAGCTGTTCACGCTGCAGTCGCCTGCGTTTGCACCCCTGTTTGAACTGACAGCTGCTGACGCCCCTGTTCTGTCTGCTGCAAATGAGCTGTTATACTCTGTGCTGCTGCTGCTGACTGCGCCAGGGTCTCCTGCCCGTAATTGGGTAGAGGCTTCTGGTTCAGATGTTCCTGCCGATGGCAAACGTGCCACCCTCGAGGTGGTGCGTATGCTTGCGGATGTATCGACCCCGTTCGATGCATTTGCAGAGCTGCTTGAGGTTAGGATCTCTGATGAGCGAGACCCTGACTCTGACATTCGGCTGTTTAACAGCTGCCTTCGGGATGCACAGCGTCTACAGGCGCTGCCCGAGGACGCTGTTAAACGGCAATTCATCTCTGCGCTGTCTGGGCCGGCTTACGCCGCGCTGGTTGACTCGTTTGCTCGAGCTGACCAGCGTGCGGCTGTGAGTCTGCTCACCTTGCAGGCGCGCGTGCGCGAGCAGTACCGCTGCGGGCGGCTCTCGGGCAAGCGCACTGCGGGGCGGCCCATGTCTGTTGCATCTTGCACCACTGACACTGGCCTGGCTTCGGCCATTGACCGGCTCAGTGCTCAGTTGGTCAAGTTGCAGCGGGATGTGGATTCCCTTAAGAAGGGTGGCTACAAGCCGCCTCATGGGAAACACACTCCGCGCAACTTCCACCGACCTGGAGTGCAGCCGCTTGCTCATTCCGCCTCTTCGGAGGTGGCTTTTGACAAGCGGGCTGGCACCTTTGTCCCAACGTGCAGGCACGAGAAGTGCCGCGCCGTTGGGTCAAAGCATTGGCTGAGTGAGTGTCCTCACAAGGACACTCACCCACTGTCCATCTCGGCATCCTACTGCCAAGCCGTCGAGTCTTATGACTCCGACGTGTTTGCCCTTCGTTTTCAGCGGTACTATGACGCTGGGGATGAGGGGTCCATGGAGCACTTGTGTGCTCTCGTGGGGCAACCTGAAATCTGTGAGCTGTCTGCGCATTCCTTTGCTCCAGAGCCTACGGCTCTGCAGCAGTTCAAGGATGCTGCTGCCTCTGCTGAGTCTGCACCTGATGAGCACCTTTCCATTGGCCGTGTTGCATTTGCTGAGGTCAGCGGTCCGCTTGCTGGTGGTGTCGCTGAGCCGACCGCCAGCAAGCGGCTGCTGCCGAAGGCCTCTGCACCCGTGCATGGTAAGCCGATTGACTTGCATGAGGTCAGCCGTACCGCCTTCGTGCCGCCGTCTGCCTCTCTGGCTCTCGGCCCGATGGCTCCTGCTGACAACTCTTTCAAAACGTTCAACACTGTCCACCCTGACTGGCTTGACATTGACCCTGAGCCTGTTGAGGTGTGTGACTCCGATGATGATGGAGAGGGCTCGGACTGCCCTCCTGGTGTCTGCCTGACTGAAATTGAGGGGGGTGCACCGCCGGCGGCTGCGGCATTTCGGCGGTTCGGAGTCCCCAGAGGCTCCAGGCCATTTGGCTTTGGTGAATTTGCTCTCACTCTTTTCATGGTGGCTACTTTTCTGTTCAGTGCTACGGCGATGCCGACACTCGTGGTCGGCGGTGGTGTCAGGGGCCTGGTTGAGCCCGGAGCCACCTACGGCTACGGTGCGGTTCATCCCGGTGGTGCATTACTGGATTCCCTTTGCCCGCCTGTGATTGCTACTGGTTCGTCATTGCCGCCGCGGGATGTGACACCGTTCTTTTCTCAAACGACTTCAGCGGCTTTGCAATCTGATGGTTTTGCCACTCCACTTTGGGATCCGCCTGACCCACTTGGGTCTGGTGGTGTCAGTACTTACAAATTCTCTTCTCAATTGACTTCGGATGCTTTTCTTGATTGGAATCCGTCTGCTGAACTCGGCTCTGCCGACCAGCTTTACAGTGGCTAGAGTCTGCTTGATTGAGATCCTGGAGGTGTGATTAGCCTTAGCCGCAGTGGTGGGTTGTGCCGGGACAAGTCCCCGGGCACCCAGCTAGAAGTGTATCTGTTTCCAGTAGAAGTGCTGTTTGTTATCTGTTTAGTTAGCTCCGCTTGCCTAGCCCTATTGGCTACAGTCACAGCTCCGGGTGGTGTGCTGGACTTTAGGTTCAGGGTTATTATTATGGGCTCTGATAGCCCCTAGCCTGACCCGTCTCTGATCGGAACCGTGACTCCGCTAGTAGCTAGGATGACAGTACAGTAGTACTGTACTGTCAGTCATTACTTCGTATTATCCGGGTTTCCGAGATGCATGATAAAAGCACTCGGCCGGACTGATTATGGGAGCTTAGCCAGTTTGTTTTACCCGAGCGGAACACCTGTTCACGCACACTGTATACTGCCTTCGGGTCTGGAGATATCTCCATCCAGCCCTTCAGCAGGTTGTTTGATCCTGTCCCATATGTATCGCCATCGCTTGACATCCAACACGCACATGTGTTTGTTGGATGGTATCTATGTATCATATATTGATATAATACTTGATCATGTACACTTAGTGAGTCAGTGTAATGTCAACATACATAATGATGTCGGTGACTTATGTATTGTATAGGTACTTTATGATTTAGTACACTATACTTACGTATAGGTACTTGCTGATTTAGTACACTATACCAAATTGATTTATCACATAAGATGATCTGTATACCACTAACAGCATGTAGCTAACATGATATATATCAACTTGGTTAGTGTATGTAATCCTGCATATCTCGTTGTGAATGACGAGTTGCTTGGTATATTTCACACATGGCTCTGGTGAGTATCCCTTTCATTGATCAACAGTAGAACAGTATCCCATCCCAAATCCTACGTCAGGGAATACTGAGCTAATTACTGTCTTAAGATCATGATCGGCACCTTAGACCAAGTGGGTTCGTTTATAGTTTAGACTTGCACAGCAGGTATGCTATGTGATATTTAATGCAACATCTGATGCACTGTTGTATATGACTATGCATGCCAACTGTTATCGTGATCAAGTTGGCTGTATACATGTGTGCATATGTCAATGTATAACATGGTGGAATCATGCTGCATGGTATTGCTGCATGGTATAGTGATGCATGGTATTCTGCATACACTTGGTATATACTGAATGGATAGTGTATGCTGCATGCAGGTGACGTAGCTCGTAGTCCATGATCCTCACAAATGCAGACGTTGCTCCAGCAGCCCCGAAAGGCATCGAGGTGTACTGGTACAACTGGTTCTTCCACCAAAACGCCGTCTTGCTCCTGTCCTCTTCCGTGGCCATAGGAATCTGGTGGAAGGCTTTGGTGGCATCCAGCGTCGTCTTGAACCTCGCCTTCGCCACCTTCTGGTAAAGCTCCTCTGGTCGATGCGGCAAGGTATTGTCCTTGAGAGAGTGTCGGTTGACGCCTCTGAGATCTACGCAGAAGCGTGTCTGGGTCCACAAGCCAGTCTCGTGATCCTTCTTGCCGGCCACAACGACGTTGCTTGCGTGCCTGCAATGCTTGGCTGCGGGCTCTATGAAGCCATACTCCAGCAACTCCTTGCAGTGAATGTCAATGATCTCTTGCTCGCCCGGGCTGTACTTCCTCGGCCTCTGGTAGATAGCCTTGGACTCGTCCTTGAACGGGATGGAGAACGCGTTGTGCTCCGCCTTGCCCTTGTAGCCTGTCAGGTCGTGAGGGGTGTTGGCGAAGGTGCCCTAGACCCTTGGTCGAGGTCCCCTCCATTTCCCACTCGTCAGACGGTTCACCATAAGCATCGTTATCTTGATACTTTCTGCAGACTGCCCATGTATCCCCCGGCCTCATCTCATGAAAAGGGGGCGGTGCACAGCGCACCGAACCCTGGAAAGAGTCCCTCTCAGAGATGTCCTTCAAGACGTGAAACGCGTGGGAAGCCATGAGACCGTTTTTCAAGTACGCAGCGCACCACCAGTCGTAAGCGACCGAGGTGGCATGATCCTCCCCTGCCAAAATCGAGGGCAGGAGATCCCATAACGACCTGTAATCTGGCTTAGAGTCCTTCAGGGCCTGTTTCGCCTGTGGGCTGAGCCCCTGGAAAGCTGCTGACCTCATGTGCCTGCGTATCCTGGACTCACGAGCTCGCTGCACTCTTCCAACCATCTCCACAAAACGCCTGATGAAAGCTGCCCTATCCTCGTTCTTGCCACCAGTGTAGCGGAGTTTCGAGTCCATTTTGTCAAGTCCATCACTGTCTCTGTCATCCTGTTCCATGTTGTCTAAGCTATCGAGTGCGAAAAGAAAATCGCTGGCTGCGGGCACTGAAGCTGCAACTCCTCTTCCAAGTGCTGCTGCTGCTGCTGCTGCTGCTGCTACTGCTGCTGGTGATGCTGGTGTAGAGGGACTGGATTCTGGAGCCGATCCTCCTGTGCTCATATAGCCAGTGATCCGCCTCTGAGTGTTCCTTTCCCGAGCCAATCGCCGTGCCTCGCGTTCTGAGGACTGGACAGCGGCGGTGCTCAACTCTGCCTCACCCTCCGTGGTCAAGTGCTATGTTAATGCTCAACGAGTGGGGCGAAGGAGGTGTGCCCTCTCTCAGCGTAAAGCTCGTTCACCAGCAGGATGCAGGCTTAATTCAGGCTGGTTTAGGCCAGTGCACTGAGTGCCCCTGGATTCCCACCGTTCTGAACAAGCAGGAGGGCGAGACGCGTGTGACCAGCACAGGCCCAAGGGCGTAACAATATGTCTCGGCGCTCTGGATCAGCGGCGGATGCAGGATATTCGTGTGGAAAAAGGCTTAAGGCTAGGCCAGTGTGCTGAGCACCCCTGGATTCGCAGAGCCACTGCTCATCAAGAGCACAGAAGTTGTCATGGGAACTCGTTCTCCGCCAAGGTACTAGAAACGAACGTCACTATGCAGAGCTGAAAGCTAAGCCAGTGTGCTGAGCACCCCTGGATTCGCAACGCCGCTGCTCATTAAGAGCACAAAAGTTATCATGGAAACTCGTTCTCAGCCAGATAACCAAAAGTGTAGGCTGCTATGCAGGGCCAAATGCTAAGCCAGTGTGCTGAGCACCCCTGGATTCGCAACGCCACTGCTCATCAAGAAGGTAGCCGGTGTCATAGGGGCCTCACCGAGGGTCACAAGTTGCCAAGAGCCGCAAGAGGGCTAAGAGAGTGTCAGCGGTTAATCCGCAGGTATTCTAAAAATAACCAACAGTACTCCAAGCTGAGCCAGTGCGTAGATCACGCCTGAATTCACCAAATATTGTTGCCAGAACAGTAAGTAATATATAAGGTTGACCCACTCGCTGCCTTCAGGGCTGATGCCGTTGTTAATTCTCTTCTGGAGACACTCCTGCTTCAAGCTTAGGCCAGTACACCGTGGGTGTCCCTGGATTCGCCGTCAGCCAAGGTGGTACCGTCAGGGAGCCGCAGGATAAAAGACCACTCATTCAGGTAGTGATTCACTGCTGATCCACTTCTAATTAGTCAGCCCAGGCAGATGCCGCTGCTAATTAGCTTCTAGGTCGCACACTTGCCTACAAGTTAGGCCAGTACACCGGGGGTGTCCCTGGATTCACCGTTTGGACAAGGTGGTCAACTAGAGGGACCGCAGGATAGGAACTACTCATAAAGGTGGTCATGCACTGCTGATTCGCCCCGTCGCTGTCGGTGTCCAGGCTGATGCCGTCGCTAATTAGCTCTTAGTGGCGCACACTTGTTTACAGTTACATAGGCCAGTGCACCGTGGGTGCCCCTGGATTCGCTGTTGAACAAGGTAGTCAAGCTGAGGATATTGCAAGATAATAAAAGACCACACATTAAGTAGTAATTCAGTGCTGATCCGCCGCCGCCGCCACTGGGAGCCCTTTTTCCGTGTGAGCACCGCCAAGTATAAAAAAGGAAAGAGGGTTCGACAGTACACCGTGGGTGTCCCTGGAGTCGCCTGTCTCCCGAATCTGCTGTTACCAACTGCTGTGAGCTTGTCGCCAAAGGGTCTCTACTTCTGAATTAGCACTGAAATAAAAAGCCGCTCCGCGCAGGACATCATTGTTTTGTAAAAAGATAAAAACAGCAGTAAAATATATTCATAAAAAAGTCGGCATAATAACCAAAAGTACGAATTATTGTACAAAACTGTGAGCAGAACTGTCTTAGCGGTCTAGCACTGGCACGCGAACAGCCACCTAGCACTTGCGAAGGCAAAACAATAATGAGTCCTCTAGTTCTGACCTACGGTCAGAGCTTACTTATATCTCGAGTCATTGTCACATCTGCAAAAACTGTAACAGGCTTCCGCCCTGAAATCTTCATCTAGCCAATAGAAAGTCATTATTCTATGCCAGCAATGGTACCGTTTGCCGTATTCTGACTGACACGTCAGTGGCAAACTTGTAACTGTCATATCCTCTTATCACTTCGCGGTCATCTGATAATGACCACATCTCGTTTGCCAAGTCTGTTCCCTTCGAGCAGTCATCCTGCGCGAGACCTGGCATACTTGTCATATCTGACACGTCTGTCACCAGCTGGACAAACCCGGCGCGGTACCATGGGAAGCCGGCGTTTGTTACATAGAGCACATTTCTGGCGAGAAGAATAAGGTTGCAGATGCACTTACCCATATTTCTACACTCTTTGAACTCACTGATTGTCTGCAACATATAGACGTCGGCGAGTCACATTCAACAGACATTCCGTCTACAGATTCTACATTCATTGCTCTTATATCTGCATCATCAGGTCATCAGCTCCACGACATTATTATATCTCAGTATGATCGTGACACATTTGCACAGACTATATTATCTAAGCTGGCATCATCGACATCATCACAGTCAGTCAGCAATTTCGAGCTCATTCAGGGATTGATCTATCGCAAGACCATTTTTGGCAGACAGCTTTACATTCCACCTACTGCCAAAGTTCCTACAGATGACGGCGAAATCACACAGCTTCGCCACATTCTACTTCACGAGTGCCACTCAGCCACTATTTCTGGTCATGTAGGCTAAAATCGCATGCTTCATTTATTGCGTAGCCGATATTATTGGCCAGGAATGACGACGGCAGCCATTCAGTACATTCGGGAGTGCCCCGTGTGTCAACGCCAACAAACGAGGAGACACAAACCTTATGGTCAGTCACATATACGATATTGTGTGCCTAAGACAAAATGGCTTGATGTATCTCTTGACTGGGTTACTGACCTGCCTATCACCACTAATGGGCACGACAGTATTTTCGTGGTAATGTGCCAATTCTCTCATCGCTGTCATCTCATTCCCTTCAACATGACCTGGACTGCTCAGCATACTGCTTCAATATATATGCAGCATATCTTCAAGCTCCATGGTCTTCCGAGGAACATCATCTCAGATCGAGACCCCAGATTTACTTCTTCATTCTGCCAAAAACTGTGGAAATCTACTGGTACGAGATTGTCTATGACGTCTTCACACCATCCACAGTCGAATGCAAGCAATGAGAGAAGCCATGCCTTCATTGAGGACATCCTCAGGTATTTTTCATTTTGTTTGATGCATGATTCACCATCCTCTGGTTTATAACTGATTAGATAGTATTTTTCTCCTCAGGTGTTGTTGCAATGATACTTCAGCCAATTCGTGGGAGGACAAGTTGCCTCTGGTGGAGTTTGCAATTAACAACACGGTTTCTGCTACGACTGGTTACACACCATTTTATCTCGACTCGATGGCGCAGCCACTTTCGCCTCATGATCTGGCAATCACTATTCCGCCAGAAGCTCCTGTTCCAATACAGAATGCTATTCGAGATCATTTTGACCAGTACTCGGCTGTACATGCCAACGCGGTAGATAACATTTCCCGAGCAGCAGAAATCAACCGAGCCAGATTCAATAAGACTCACATGCCCGGACAATTTGCAGTAGGGCAGAAAGTTCTTCTACGGACTGAGTTTATTCAATGGAATGGTTTGACAGAGGCAGGCAGACACTTTAAGCAGCCATACATTGGGCCGTTTATCATATCTAAAGTGCTCAGCCATGGACGTGCTTATGAGTTAGATTTCGGGGATCTCGACATTCGTATCCATCCGGTTCAGCCTGTATCCAGAATAGAGCTGTACAATGACTCAATCCAAGCACCGTTGCCTCTGCCACAGATGATCACCGAAGAAGGGCAACCACTGTTTGAGATATCACACATACTCTCAGATAAGATCACTAGAGGTGTCAAGTACTATTTAGTGCGATATGCAGGCTACGGCCCTGAGCATGACACCTGGGTCAAAGCCACAGAGCTGACCGATGCAGCAGACATGATAGCTGCCTATGAAGGCTAACATTATATTAAGCCTATTGCCCTTACTTCTTGTAATATATACTAATACATGTCGATCATCTATATACCTTGCTCTTATTGTTCTGTCATTATGTTGCACAAGAAGCAGGAAATTGATCCTTCCTTGCTAAGGTGTAGTGAGCCTTGTACAAAATCATACCCTTGCACAGATACGCATACATGCGGGTACCATATCTGTGGATAAATAAAAACTGCTATGCTACCTTTGCTAGACCGTGGTTTGTCATTCGGATCTTATGGCCAGTAATCCGCAGCTACCGGATACTGAGGTGGACGGAGTTGTGATCCTGAGTTATGATTGACATACATAACTAAAACGAATTTCACATTAGTACGTTGTCGAATCCAATCTATGAAATGTTCGTCAGAGCGCGCGTACCGGACCGAAAAATAAAAGGAGCACTGGGGCAGATCGGGTGAGGATTCAAAGTGGACTCATAGAGACCCTCCGATATCTCGTTAAGCAGGGCCCACTCCGTTTGCATTAAACCAAGCCCCAAAAAGGGACCCTCCATAGTATTCCTGTGAACTTCGGGGGAGTAAGCTCTCTGAAGGGAGGAAGAGGTGGATGCATTATATAAAGCCGTAAAAACGTCACTCTGAAATACGATACGAACGGCAGCGCTATATCTATCCGTAACGTAAACCTCGGAAAATACCTTGAAACGTCACTCTGAAATACGATACGCAATTCATGGGGGCTACATCCTAGGAACTGTAAGGCTAAATGCTTAAGGTGAGGGTTTAAAGTGGACTCAGTTCCCCCCAATATCCTAAAAACACCTTGAGGGACGCCTCGTCGGTGTAAGAAGACTGGTACCAGCTCAACAACAAAGACATCAAAGACATATACAAAGGTATGCACCCTATATTGTGAGGTCACAACTCTTCTAAGAGGGGAGATCTGTCAGGGATATGACCGATGACATATGTGTCATACATGTCATACGTGTCATCATGTCACATGCATGTCATGTCATGTCATGTCATGCCATGTCATATGTTATAATGACATACAGTCGTCGAGTATCGTCAGTACGGTCGACTATGACATGTACAGTCATAATATCTGTCATCCACTCACCATGAGTGACATCTGTCATCGAGAGGCTGAGTACAGCATCTCGATGATGAAGCAAGACAAGTTCTTGAAGAACAAACTGTTCTGAGAGGACGCGTCTTCGCTTCAAGCATGAATTGAACACCATGCGGGTATCAACAGGCTAATTCGACCAGCCGATACTGTTAGTTCACCCAATGTTCTCGGGTTCACAACCCGATAGTGGTAACGCTTATGAAGCGTGAGGACATTGAGGTATATGAGGAGCATTGTGCTCAAGCAGATGATTCTGGACACCAGAGACTGCACTCATACCCACTAAATACTTGTTGCGCGTTGCTACAGTTCAATAGCAGCCGCAAAGTCTGAAAGGTTGAATATCAACCTTGACAGATATGACGGTTCTGGTGTACCATACTCGTGACACCGTGAAACACAGACACCCAACCTATATTATCCTATTTGAATAATTATCTTTAGCTTTGTCCAACCCGTTGCACGTGTGCCTGCCGCAGCTTTTCCTGTTAGCTGCGTGTAGTCATTTCCAGTATAATTTGAAGCACATGGCACCTTGCTCACTATACAAATTCGCAGCGACCAATGTTTTGCAGTTTGTTTTACGCTCGTTGTAAATCTCATTCATTTGGTGTTTTGGTCACAGGTACATCTCCGGTAAGCAAGAGCGCAAGTCTTCACCGTTCCACCTTATCAATTTTGTTTTTTGTACGGTCACTAAGTCACACTGTTTGCGAAAAAACTAGCCGTTGTCACGGTTAGTGAAGTGCAATGTGTTTCATCAAAATATTCAAGCACCAACCGCCCCGATTGATGTGCTACAATCATGTCCATACGCGGGAATGGATTCCGCACACCATGACCGTAGCGAAATTTTAGTTTCATCCTCGAGGCGTTCGATACTGCGAGGTTTTCGTTAAAAAATAGCCGTTACAACGGCTAGTTTGTGCAAATTTCTCACCTCTAGTGCCATGTGTATTCCAAGCATCAGCCTGGAGCCCGCGCATCCCGCAATGTGTGGAATGCTTGCGCCCGGTCCCAGATAAAATGATTGGATGTGCAGCTAGGTTGCAGGGATGGAGTTTGGAGCACCGTTCCACCCTTAATTCAATTGAGCTGTGACAGCATTTAGATCATGAACTGTTCCTGTCATATTATGGCCTGCTGCCTTTGTGCAAAGGGGCTAAGAGCCCTCTACTGTTGTTCGGGAATCGCGCTTCACAGCACAACTGCGCTCCCTTAAGCTCTAAAGTAAAGCCAGGATACTTGCATTAGCAAAGGATAGTCCATAACCGATAACAACGCTGCTGCATGCAACCTGAGTCGGTCTGGGTGAGCGCTGATGTGTTCAGTTCCCAATTTGCACATATAGATCCTACATCACTGCACATTTTTGTTGCTAGAGAAATAATGCCTCACCACGGTCTGACATCAGCACACTTGCCACACATACACGATGTACCCGCCTGGCAGCACTTCATAAATTATATCACACTCGAACATTTTTCTGAGATCCAGTCGGCAGAGATCATGCAAGCATTCGACGTTTTTACTTAATACGTGTATGCTTCAAATCTTTCGGTAAGAGTATCTATCCAATGCAAGATACAATATTTGCTGCGGTTCTAGTGCACTTTTGGGATATGGTCGAGCTATACGCAAGCTTTGGCAAGCCGTCAAGGCAACAACGATCCAGAATTTCGCCAGTTTACATCGAGCCAACTATCGTGTTGCCTCTATCATTCACCATCTGTTCAAGAGCACATAGACCTGTCTGGGACATAGTATACAAGCTTTTTATCTACAGCGTAATGCTTACGCTTGCAGCTTGGAATCACATAAAGGGAGCTCGAACTCGAACACGGCGTTTGACATAGAGAGGTTAAGCCGTAGCCTGCCCGTTGAACAAGTTAAAAAACAAACTATTTTATTATCTTAAAACAACGTATGGACAATGGGGCGCTGAGGGCTCCCAAATCAGGTGTCACTTTTGTTCACTGAAGATTGTCTCAGATTCGTGCAACAGCGAATGGGAGCCAAAGGTGTTGCACACAGCGGCGATTACTACGGTTTCAGCAGGAGATTTGGGAAGACGCACAAACCTGTGCGAGGTTCTTGGCGCAGGCACTGAAGGCATCAACCATGGGTGAGCACTTAAAGGGTTCCTGCTATCAACCGACACCTTACAACACAAACATCAGGAAGTTTGCAAATGATAGCCAAGGGGACCGAACACAGATACATAACTTATCGGTCGAAAACTTGGACGCGAAGCGAGATCCCGCAAGTCAAGAAAGCTTTTGCAGCCTGGAAAGTTGCTCCCTTTATTTATGGATGCAACTGAACTGCGCTCTTGGGCGGTCTACCTTGCCATGCTGCCCATCACCTCAGGTAACAAGCAAACAGCACGCAGGTTTGGAAGGGGGCACAAAACCTCGCGGCAAAAGCAAATATCGCCGGTAATCCGATCCGAAACGGTATTTCGAAGTTCAGCAGAAAACACGCCAAGTCTTTGGAAGAACGTCCGAATGCTGCGATCTCAGGGATCTCAAAAGAATGCAGAGCACGGCAGGAAGGGCTTGGCGGATAGTTTGTGGGGAAGCCTGCCTCAGGAAGAAAGAGCCGTAGAACGATTGGGTTTCCAACTCGTCATTCTAAGACGTTTTCCAAACAGTTGTATTTTGAACTGCCGAAAACGTTACGCTCAACAAGGGGCGTGTGTGCGGCATCGCGGTTCGGTTCACGACTTCGGGTTGTTCGAGGTTGAATTCGGGCGCAGGTTTGGAAACCATAGGTACGCAGGAGCACACCTGGGGATTCGTAAGGTAACAGCTCAGGCACGCTTCCCTCTCTGTCGAGCAAGGAGGGGGTCGCTCCGGCGGTCTGCAGCTCAATGCGCTCCACAACAAAATCAAACCTTCGAGCATGGCACTCGATGTCACGGAGTAAGTGGCATGCCAATCAAGGCGGTTCCTAAATCATTCTATCCACTGAGAAAAACGCAGAACTAACAGCAATCAAGAATACTTTGAAACCCTTGGCAGCGAATGCAGGCCAACAGGTGGCCGGTTTGCGGCACCAATGGAACTGCTGTTCAGTTGGGGGCGCACACCTATATTCCCGCTCGAGCAGTTCGTCAACAAGCCCCTTCACCTTCGGTAATTCCTCAGACTCCGCTTTTATCAGCATGTTCCCCTTTCTCACCTGTCAGACGCCGAAGCGTTAGCAAGCACTTTACAGAGCCTGCCCCAAGCGCTGTGTCACTGAATAGTACGTAATGATAACACGCAAGCTGGTAACACTTACAACATACTTTTGTGGCGGTTCGGATGACGATCAAGCAAAAACACCTTGACTATTGCCCAAGGTGACAATCTTGATTTGCGAACGGCAGCTTCACATAGTAATATAGAGTGCAGATACGACAATTCTTTCCAATTTGAAGGGAAAGAGATAGCAAACCGACCTAAACTCTTAGGACTCGAACATGTTGCACTTTTGCACAGCGGCATGATACAAACATGAAAAGGGGAAAGAGAGCGATATCAGAGGGAATTGATTATGATAAATGACCGAGCACAGTTACGCTAGGTTGAGGGCTGCCTAAGCACACTTACGCTGGGTTGCAGGGATGAATCAGCACCACTGTCTTGTGGAAAGCTTGGCAAAGGGGAATAAGGAATTTGGGAAGAGGGTAACCAGGATGGGCGCTCGAGAGGTGCACTGCGGCACAAACCCAAGCATCCCTGAGCCGGAAAGTTTCGATTTCAGAAGAAACAGCACTTGCAAGGATTTTCGCCTTATGAATAGAAACATCTGTTCCCGGCGCAAAAGCTTTGCCTGACAGGACGAAGGAAAGCTCTCCAAAAGAGTAATTCTTCATCGCATCTCACATCGAAATATGACTTTCAAGGGACGGTCCAACCGCGGAACCGCCCTTCCAGAAGTGTACTGCGAACAGGGAGCAAAAGAGGCGGCAACCAGCGATGGTTGTATTGGCACAGGGAAAAATGGAAGCCGATCGCACCCTAGTTCGGAAGAACTTTCGGAAGCGACTGGCGCCTTATCATCGATGCTGTGTAAAAGCTTTTGGCTGATCTGTATGACGCAACAGTTCGCGTCTCAAAAAGTCAGTCCATCGGAAGTTGCCTCCTTCCAGCGGCACTCATTTATTTGCAACTCAAGTCACATATTATCCAAGGAGGGTCGAACGTGAAAGTCCTAGGCGTGTGACTAGTTTGTCGGGAGAATACCCTGACGCTGAATTTGGGTCCTTCACTCTGCGAACTACCTTCCTTCGAATTTGAACCCCCCATCGGAATGTTGTATCAAGCAAATTTTAGGTTATGGTTGGACTACTTTCCAGTTATGAGTTCGAATGCGTACAATGAACCTACAACAACAAGTATTAGGCAGCAAAACCAAAAGCTGTTTTCCTCAGGATGAGGATGAGTTGCAATTGAGTGTCACACCGACACGACAGTGAACCTCTGCTCTGCTCCTTATGATTTGGAACCGGACCAAATTACCTACTGTACCTCTGACCTTTAAGTTTATCGTCTTGGCATGAAGTAAATTCGTAAATTCCCTAGGTCCTACTGTATTGGACCTACTGTACGAGACTGTAGTGGTCCTGTTCGTAAACTGTCATTCATTCATTCATACATACAGTACTCTATAGTATGGCTATCATTGGCTATGATTGACTAACTTTGGCTATCCGATTTGAGATTATGACAGCCCTGTCATCGGGGGGTATGTGGGGGTGTCTAGGGGTCACAAAAATCAAAATTTGCCGATTTAATCGACGATGGGGGGTCCCCTACGTCGACCCCCCAAATTTTCAGCAGGTTAGGGGTTTGGGGTTTGGGTTCTAAGACATTACGTGAGAATTACGTCATAAATCGCGGAAATAGCATCGTCTCGGTCATCTCGGTAAACAATGCGTATCGTTAATAAACGAATAGGGTATTGGGTAGCTAGTAATGGGCATTTGAAAAAACATTTTCTAAATCATAAAACTTATTATACAAAAATACTTTTCTTCCTTTGATATACTTTTATAAACAACCCATTACCCTACTACCCCTTACCTTTTATTTAAATAAATTTATGTTAATCTCTCACATCCTCTCACATTCTCTCATATCCTTTTTTTAACTTTATATTTTTAAAAATTGAAGATTTATAATCGAACTGAATTCATCGCGCGCGGGTCTGACTCGTGTCACGCCAAAATCCGATCTGGCACACGAAAAAACGATCGGCACTGGAAAATCCATCGGCACCCGAAAAATCGTCGGCACCCGAAGACGAATCGATCTGGCAGTCAAAAATCTGGTTTGGCAATCGGAATTTCGGTCTGAAGCGCATTCAAAAATCCGATCTGGCTGTCAAAAATCCGATCTGGCAGTCGGAAATCCGGTCTGCCATTCGAAAATCCGGTCTGGCACTCGAAAATCCAATCTGGCAGTCAAAAATCCGGTCTGGCAATCGATATTCTGTCCCGACACGCGAAAACTAGAGCTGGCATAACTTAATAACCAATAGACACGCGTGTTATCGCGATAAGATAACACAATGTCGTCATCTGCCGTCGCTCAATCAATTTTGACGCTTGTCATTCGTCAATTAATGTTTATTACAGTTTCCCCGTACGTTCATTAGGATAATTTTGAAATTAGTAAAGTAAATTCCAAGGTAAATCCCAACAACCTCCTTGCCTGTCCCGCTGCCAAACCCACAATGCAGCGCAGTGAGAGTGTAAACATAACCCCAGAGCAGTACGAACACAGAAAAGAGAAAGCCAAACTTTTATTACATACCCTTCAAGCATATGAATTTCAGCAACAGACAGAACATCCCTGCCCCAAGTTTTCAGGTCAAGGCGCGCCCGGTTCGATCGAAACATGGGCGAAGAGTTACCCAGCAGCCGTTTTCACAAATACAACCAGGGTAGAATACTGCAACACAGTATTTGAAATTCCCTTCAAACCCACGCCTCACCAGTTAGGTCTTATTATTCTTTCGCACGCTGATCCTGTCGAGGGTGAAAAGCTAGTTCGGCATATGCACACCCAGCGAGCGATCCAGGAGTTAGCAAAAGCGCAGCTCACAAACGAACAAGCCCAAGAAAATAAGCCACGTTCTAAGATGACTGATGAGGAAATAGAGGAGCGACTTGCCAGGCGCAAAGCTGCGAAAGCCGAGCGCGAGGCTGCAGCGATCGCAGCCGCTGACTCGCTTTTAACGCCCACCCCCCCCGTTGCGACCTTCCAGCCCCACTGGTTCTAACAAGTCGGGTGGGATCCCGTGTCAAGTTTGCTTGGTAGAGGTGTCTAAAGGTGCGGCTTTTTTCGCGATCTGCTTGTTTTTTACTTGATATGCTTTCCTTTTAACTTGATCTGCCTTTTTTTTACTTGATCTGACTGTATATGTGTGTGGTTCGCAGATCTGTGAACACCATGCCTCCCAAACGTCAGCGCACTGAAGAGCCCGACTGGCTCGCTTGGGCAGTCGACACTGACAAGAAAGAGTCCCAAGGGGCCCACTACCACCCCCACCAGCATGGCGAGGAGTGCAAACACGACAACATTGCCGATCTAAAAGAGTTCGTGAGAGAAGGACCCTGGTGTTCGGAATGGTGGATCTGGCGGCGCTTTGGTGCCCTGGTTAGCTATTTTAAGTCCCGCGAGGACAACTTGCGAAAGGAGTTGCGCATGGAGCTCTCACAGCTCCAAAAAACGGTGACAGATCTCGGCTTGCAAGTGCAAGCGTCTGCGGGGAAAGCTGCTTTTACCCCGCCTCGTGTTGAGACCCCGCCCCCAGACGTACATGTTCATATGACGACCCCGAACTTTGGCTCTGGAAATACGGCTCGGTCGGTGATCGCTGTCGAGGAGGGGGAGAAGAGGAAGATCGACAGTGACGCTGAAAAGATGAGGAGAGAGTTCTTGCTGCAGCCCGATCGGCTGACCGAGCTAGACGTTCGGTATATTCTGTATTTTAAAGAGCTTACCGGAATATCCTAGTTCACTAGATATCAGAGGGTCCCGAACTGTGTGGATAAACTCTCCTCAGATAAATAAACCCTAAGCTAGATATACCCGGAACGGTCTCGCAACGGTCTCGGAAACTAGCCTACGTGTGACACAGCGTGTGTCACAGCACGAACCTATAGATCAGTCAGCAATCCAGTGTTGGTCCTAGGGGTCTGTCATAGGGGCCTGCCTGTCAGGGCTGCCTATACAGATTCCAGCACACCACCCCAGCACTGTGGGTGGTGACTGGCTAGGAGAGTCAGAATGTTAAACCTCTAGGGCAGAAGCCAGGGCAGCTGCTGTAATTTCCGGGTAGGGGGTTACTCCGGGCTCGAAAGACGTTCTAGTTCCAATCCGTATATTCCGCGTCCGAGACTTCCCGAGACGATTAGTGTCTGGAAAGTTTTCCAAAAGGACTTAGAATATTTTTTTGAGTCTTGCATGAGCTTCCAATCAGCAGATGCTCCTACGGGCCTGAGGCTACGACACCAGAAATGTCAGGGTCATGACCGATGACATATGTGTCATACATGTCATACGTGTCATACCTGTCAGACATGTCATACCATGTCATGTCATGTCGTGTCACATATTATTATGACAGTCGTCAGTACGGTCGACCATGACTGTACATGTCGAGTCGTGTCATATATTATTATGACAGTCGTCAGTACGGTCGACGAAGACTGTACATGTCGACAGATGATAATGTCACATCATCTGTCATCCCTGTCATCGAGAGTTCGTACGTCGAACTCGAAGATGGCAAAGCAAAGATACATCTTGAATACAAACAAGAACCATCTTGCTTTAAGCATGTGCGGAACACGCATGCACAGTATGAACGAACTAGTCGTTATTACAATACTGGTCGTTCAACCTACGTCTCGGGTTCACAACCCAATGGCGGTACCATCTAAGATGATGGGAGACGTATGGTACAAAGTGAGGAAGCGTTGTGCTTCAGCAGTTCTTTATCCACAGACTGCAACTCACAACCCGCTTGATTGTTACACTTGTGTGTGCCGTTCAACAGCACAGTGTTTATTTGATATATTGTATAATATTTGTGGGCTCGCACTTCAGCCCTAACATAATGGTATTCTAATTTAGCTCGTCAAGGCACGAACGAGAACCCAATTGTGTGCAGCGCATAGATATCATTAATTTGTGTTGACAGGTTGCGGAGCATATAAGGCGACGCACTCGCATAAATCGAATATTGATATATCCGCTGCAATAGCGAAGACAGCGTGCGAGAAAATTTTCGCGTTCACAGAAGCGCACTCGCAGAAACAGCTGATCGCACATACTACACGATAAGGTGTGCATATGGCATACATCTGCGCAGCAATGAGACGTACTCGCATAAATGGTTCGCAAATGTATACATGTTCGCAGATGCGACGTGGTAGCATAATCATCAGCGGAATCGTTTCCGCGCGGAAAGTCATCAGCGCAGCACTACAATTTTCGTGATTGCACTAAATTGCTTTTTGTACGGCTTCATACATGTTGATGCGCGATATACTAATTTGCAGTTGGCAGCATGCGCGATGGTCGCATATTTTGCAGAAGTGGATCGCAGCTTACAGCATGCATGCCAATTACATGCGCGCGCTTGTATGAATCACGCTCGAAAATTGTTCAGAATGATATATGGCATAGTGGTCATCGACGGAATTTTGATCCGTATACATGTCAGCGCTCGTATAATGCACTGATTAATGGCGACGACAATACATGCTTTTCATCAGCAGCACGCCCTTTTGCATAAGTTATTTGCAGCGTGCTATGAAAGATTTCAATTTGCGATGATGATGATGTCGAGATGTTGCTAAGATCAACTGCACAAATATTCTTAATCATCAGCATTCATGCTCATCAGAAATATAATAATGTGTGCACAATATGTGTGTGTGGATCAACACACACACACACACATGCACACATGCACACACATCACTTGCAGGAATCACCAACATGCAGTACATGCATTATTATACCATGTATACATTTTATGCTGAGTGATTGCAACATTGTGAATTGTGCATGCATTAATAATACAGCTTGATCACGATATCAGCTGTAATATATATATATATATCAGTTTGATCACGATAGCAACTGGTATACTAGCATCATGCTGTGATACATGAACATTGCATAAGCACATTGCAGTGCATGCTAAACTGTATTAGAACCCATACAGTATAAGGTGCCTGTTCAATAATCTTAAACACAGTAATTAGCTCAATGTGACCCGGTGGAGTCGAGATACTCCTCGGACAACATATTGTTCTACTGTGGATTATTGAAAGGATATTCACCGGAGTTGTATGTGAAATATACCCAGCAACTCATTTTGTAATGAGATTATTATGGAATTACAATAATCCCTAAACTTGATATATCATGTTAGATGTAATCAGTGCATGGTATGCTGACTATCTTGCATGATGAATTGTCTAGGATATTGTAATATCCAGAACATATTCTACTGTAAAGTGTGTAAAAGTTATCTTACACACACACACATACACTGATAAAAGTGCTAATCATGCATGCACACACACTGCATTGTATGTATTAACATTCACTGATTCAAAGTGAATTGATTAACTTAAATATCTACTATGTGTATGATAATGTACATACCATTTTCCAAACACATGTGCGTGGAAAATGTCAGTGATTGCGATAGATAAGGGAGCAGGATAAGACAAGATGCTGTAGGGCTGGATGGAGTTATCTCCAGACCCGAAGGCAAGATACTGCACCCATGAAACAGCTGGCAACTGTTGGGTGCAGTCCACTCGTCATTCCACATATCATCGCTGGAGCAATAACAACAACTACGTTGCATATTGACAATTGATTCAGATCTGATCAGTTCAAATGCATGCAACTCTCAGATCAGTATCTACATGACATCTGATAATAGTTGTTAAGGACAACACACACATACAAATGTGTTGTGTTAAATTGATGTGATTGTATCAAGCAATGTCCAGATATGTTCTAAATAAGAAATATCATTTTGATAAATCTTAGAGCACAGACCTATGCTCAGAACAGATCATAGATTGACAAATATCACTAAAGTGGATGTTCCTAACTGGATGTTCCCACTTAAGTTGATAACTTATATATCACCAGAATGTACATTTGCTGCTATGGGTTTAAATCAGTAAAACCCAGAAATGCTATCAACCATAGATGTTGATATACAGCACAATTCACTTATTTGCCATGAAATTTATCATGTGCCAAAGTGAAGTTTATTGCAGTGATTCTGTACTTTACATTCCACATATACACTGAGATATGTCACCGAGGCAATATATCAGATAGCCGAAAAAGCTGTAAAATGGGTAAAAATACTCCACGCATGATTTCAAAATGAAAAAGGTGTGCCCATTTTATTTTAAATTATGATTCTATACCTATTAAGGTATCAGAAAAACATAATGACCATGGTCATATCTCGTGTAACACCCTAGATATTAGGTGTGTAATATATAGGGGTATACATGTTGGCTGTAACAAAATACGTAAAAATGCTCCACGCATGATTTCAAAATGAAAAATGTGTGTGGATTTTTTTTGCTGATCTGATTATTCAGCTATATCTGAATATTCCCTGATTTATACAGCACTTGTAACACCCTGTAACACCCCTAAAATTAAATGTGTGTGTCAGGGGTGTAACGTACCCTCTGAAAACCACCTTACATTCATTTAGGTATTAAATGCAGTTTTGCTAGGACATTATCTATACACGCACTTTTGCGCACTGCCCCAAATGTCCGATTCCGACATTTTTAAATGGGTATGGCACCGCCACGCAGGCCCGTCAACGAAAATGTTGAGTAAAGTTTCGATGAGACGAATTCACGGAACCACTACCCATGGATGGCGGCTGGTAACCTGGTATGGTAGTCACGGATTCATGGTAACACAGGGATAAAATGGGGTAAAATCGTGATTCCAGGTGGTACGCGCCTTACAGCATTAGCGCCCGAGACCCCTGTTGAGGAAGAGACCCCCCTTATATGGGAGTACACAGTACCACTGTACTGTGTAATAATGTGACATGTAGAATACTAGCACATCATACTGCATGATAATGTAGTACAAGCATATGATAGGTTGATGAGACTTGGCCATGCTGACTAGGATTACCTCAGAGAGCTGAGTGAATAAGTAATGGCCAAGGCCAAAGAAACAGTTGAGATTTCTAGAGTAAAACAGCCGCATGGCAAAAGTCAATATAATACCTAATTCTTACTGCAAATATATGCACTGAGTCTGGACATAGTTCCTAAGAATCGACATAGCTTGATTAGTCTTATATAGTGCATAACATAGAACCTTGCACTATATATGATCCACAAGTAGTTTCACAGTCACTGTCAAGTAGAGGTTTAGTACTGCCTCCTACAAAGCGTCTGTCTTTTGTGTGACTATAGGTTGCATAGTGTGATAAGGGAAAGCCCGAGATGGCATTTTTACTCATTTCGTTGTTCATGTTTTGAATTATTATTTAAGCCATAAATTGCTGTTTCTACGGTATAGTGAGATAAGGTGAGGGTCAGTGATACGGTCCGTGTGGTTGTGTTGCCAATATTCGTGTTCATCTGCAGAACACAGGGTGTTCATGGTTTCAGTAACACACGACGCGGTTACAATATCGAAGACACTATCAATACCGTACCCGCCCTGGCAGACTGCTGTCCATATTATTTGGTGGTTAGTGTCAACTGGGCAGCCCAGGTATTTGATTATAAACGAAGCTATCATTTTGTCTAATTCAATTGCAACATTCTTTGAGGAGTTGGCAATCGCTGAGTAGTGCCCCCTCCCATGCTAAATTCCCCGAAAATTATTTCCCCCTACATTATGCCACAAAATTAGTTTCTCGTAGTCCAAAATATTATTTTGAATCATGTTTGGGCGATGTACGGCGCTTGGGTACCCGTTGGGATGATTACGAGCATGCTACTTGTGTATGCGTACTGGTACTCTGTCTACCAGGCCCTAGCACCTCGTCCCCACCACTCAATCATGCACCTCCATAATCAACCATGCCCAAATCAGTACGTCTCGTAGTCCGAATTATCATATCAAATCATGACCGTGCGATATATGGCGCTAGGGCGCCCGTTGGGGCGATTCCTAGCATGCTACTTGCGTACGCGTACACCTGTGCTGACAGCGAGGTCTTAGCGCATGACCGACACTCAGCCATGCATCCCCGACAACCTATAGGCCCAGTTTAATGCTGGTTATAGTCCAAAATATTATTTTGAATCATGTTTGGGCGATGTACGGCGCTTGGGTACCCGTTGGGATGATTACGAGCATGCTACTTGTGTATGCGTACTGGTACTCTGTCTACCAGGCCCTAGCACCTCATCCCCACCACTCAATCATGCACCTCCATTATCAACCATGCCCAAATCAGTACGTCTCGTAGTCCGAATTATCATATCAAATCATGCCCGTGCGATATATGGCGCTAGGGCGCCCGTTGGGGCGATTCCTAGCATGCTACTTGCGTACGCGTACACCTGTGCTGACAGCGAGGTCTTAGCGCATGACCGACACTCAGCCATGCATCCCCGACAACCTATAGGCCCAGTTTAATGCTGGTTATAGTCCAAAATATTATTTTGAATCATGTGTGGGCGATGTACGGCGCTTGGGTACCCGTTGGGATGATTACGAGCATGCTACTTGTGTATGCGTACTGGTACTCTGTCTACCGGGCCCTGGCACCTCGTCCCCACCACTCAATCATGCACCTCCATTATCAACCATGCCCAAATCAGTACGTCTCGTAGTCCGAATTATCATATCAAATCACGACCGTGCGATATATGGCGCTAGGGCGCCCGTTGGGGCGATTCCTAGCATGCTACTTGCGTACGCGTACACCTGTGCTGACAGCGAGGTCTTAGCGCATGACCGACACTCAGCCATGCATCCCCGACAACCTATAGGCCGAGTTTAATGCTGGTTATAGTCCAAAATATTATTTTGAATCATGTTTGGGCGATGTACGGCGCTTGGGTACCCGTTGGAATGAACATTTGCATGCTACTTGAATCACGTTGGATCGCTTGGAATATAATAGGTTTTCACATGGAAGGTGGAAGTTTACAACAATATATACAATTGGTATCATGATACCAAATTGTTCCATGATATGTGAGTGATTAGATATGATGACTGCCTTCAATTTGAATGCTTTCCCACTTGATTCGGCGGTGTGGTGTGCCTGAAAAAAATTATTGAAAGAGGCATGTCATTTTCGACATATTTGTCAAGCAGGTAATCCGGAAAATCACTACCCATTGTGTTATATACGTCCAGTGAGAAGCCTCCAAGTGGAATATCGACCAATGGAGCATATGGCAAATTAGTTTAGGTCATAAATGTGCCAAGATATGGATGGTAGCCCAACCGAACCAACGGAGATGCCTGAAAAAATTCGCGGGGATTCAGTACTTGTAATAGTACTGAACACGATTTCAGTACTATTACAAGTACTGCCGGGCAGTAGCCACTAAAGTCGAGCACACCACCCGGAGCTGTGACCGTAGCCAATGGAGCTAGGCAAGCGGAGCAAACTAAACAGACAACAAACAACACTTCACTGGAAACAGATATACTTCTAGCTGGGTGCCCGGGGACTTGTCCCGGCACAACCCACCACTGCGGCCAAGGCTAATCACACCTCCAGGATAAGAAATAAAACAATCTAGCCACTGTAAAGCTGGTCGGCAGAGCCGAGTTCAGCAGACGGATCCCAAGGCAGGAAAACATCCGAAGTAAGTTGAGATGAGAATTGATAAGTTCCGACACCACCAGACCCAAGCGGGTCAGGCGGATCCCAGAATGGAATGGTAGAATCACCAGACTGGTAAGTAGCCGCGGTCGATTGAGAAAAGAACTGCGGCACATCCCGCGGCGGCAATGACGAACCAGCAGGAACCACAGGCGGGTAAAGAGAATCCAGTAGTGCACCATGGAACTGTAGTGAGCCGTAGCCGTAAGTGGCTCCGGGCTCAACCCGGCCCCTGACACCACCGCCGACCACGAGGGTCGGCATCGCCGTAGCACTGAACAGAAACGTAGCCACCATAAAAAGAGTGAGGGCAAATTCACCAACGCCAAATGGCCTGGAGCCTCTGGGGACTCCGAACCGCCGAAATGTTGCAGCCGCCGGCGGTGCACCCCCCTCAATTTCAGTCAGGCAGACACCAGGAGGGTAGTTGGAGCCCTCCCCATCATCATCGGAATCACACACCTCAACAGGCCCAGGCTCAACGTCAAGCCAGTCAGGGTGGATAGTGTTAAAAGTCTTGAAAGAATTGTCAGCAGGAGCCACGTGGCCGAGAGACTGAGAGGCAGACGGTGGCACAAAGGTGGCACGGCTAACCTCATGCAGGTCAACCGGCTCATCATGCACAGGTGCAGAGGCCCGCGGCAGCAGCTGCTTGTCAGTGGCCGGCTCAGCAACACCACCAGCAAGCGGACCGCTGACCGCAGAAAATGCAACACGGCCAATAGAGAGATGCTCAGTAGGTGCAGACTCAGCAGAGGCAGCAGCATCCTTGAACTGCTGCAGAGCCGTAGGCTCTGGAGCAAAGGAATGTGCAGATAGCTCACAGATTTCAGGTTGCCCCACGAGAGCACATAAGTGCTCCATGGACCCTTTACCGGAATATCCTAGTTCACTAGATATCAGAGGGTCCCGAACTGTGTGGATAAACCAAGGATGGTAATTAGTTTGAAAATCGTAACCTATTACAAACTAATTAGCCGATTCTTCTAACTAATATGATTATAATTAGTTACAACCCCCAACCGATATGATTGTAATTATGCACATTCTCCAAACCTATTAGGTTACCTATTAGTAGACTACTGCAACCTATTTGATTAGTATTCTTACAGATTTCAAACCTATTAGGTTAGATGCTTATTTCCAGTGAGAACCTATTTGATACTAATTAGTTCAGCTTGGCAACCTATTGTGTTAGTAATTTCGGAGCTGCACAACCTATATGATAACAGGTTTCAAGACTAATTAAACCGGTTTGAGACTACAACTAAGCAAATAAGGTAGGCAGGAAAACACATGCACTGTGGCAAGTCAAATTAATACTTAGCACTCACTCGCAGCAATCACTGATTCTAACCCTGAGCATATGCTCCAAAGTGTCCTCCTCAGTGTTTTTTCGCAGGTCGTCATGCATTCTGCCCGCTGCACTAAACGTCCGCTCAACACCCGCAGTAGTTGCAGGGCATCCTAAAAACTGAAGAGCCATGCGGTAAACATCAGGCAGGTCTTTGGCTTTTGCGTTCCACCACACCATCACGTCAAAACCGTCCTCGTTAGCTTCTTGGGGCAAGGAAAGATAGCTATCCAGCTGATCTTTCTTCACAACAGGTGTGCTAGCCCCCGTTTTTTTCCTCAAGAAAGATGCCTCACCAAATGAACGGGGATCGGAGGCTTGCACAGCAGGTGAGCGGGCAGCCTCGGCAGCCACGGTGGGCTTGAAGTTGGTCCATGCAGTTCTCAAAAAGCTCATGGCCCGATCACGCGTCATGTTGCCACCGTCGTAGATGTTGCAGCCGTCGAAGTCCCAGTTTTTAAAGCGAGGATCCAGAAGCGTGGACACGATGTAGTCCTCTAGGATGGACATGCTCAAGTCGTTCACCCACCGTTGGACGAACTCGTCGTGCATGGCCTCGCGACCAGTGCGTACAGCAGGTATTAGACTAGAATGTCGAAGTACCGATCCATCGGCCAACACCAAGTCCACAGTGGGATCCAGTTCGCACTCGATGAGGTAGGCGGTCATGGGTAACACCAACGACATTGTGACATACTTGGTGCCCTGGATGATCCTGGTGTAGTCATACACCGGCTGCAAAACTGGAAGCTGTAGGCATCCCCACGCGAACACTGAGCATTCGTTGTAGCTAATAAAAGATATAAAATATTTCACAACATGCTACCAGCCGTTTCACCCTTTACCTACACTGCACAACCACTGAAGTCAAGGCGGCTCAAACATGAAGAAACGTCAACGTACCGCGTGCTGGATGGTCTGCCAATCCGTCAGGTCTAATTGGAAGTCACGATAAGTGGATCCGACGTCGTCAGTGCTCATCTTTAACCGAAGGGACTCCACGTCGAACATCTGCAATGCCGTTTGCTGGGGCGGAAACCACTCCCACTGGAGAAAGATGCTATTCCAGCGAATAGCTACGGAACGTGCTGGCTGAGTCGTTGGGAACTGGTACTTTTTTTGGCAGCGATGGAGGCAAGACAGCCCAAGGGGAGATCGACGGAATAGGGCGGCTATCCCCTTGGTCTTGGTATGGACTTTGTCGATGGCAGGGACCTTCAGGAAGGCCAAGACGCATCTCTGTCCGACATGGCAAGGGCAAGGGGAGGTCTCAAACTCAGATAACCCCTTTTGAACATTGCTTGCCCCATCGGCGACAGCCTTGTGCAAACAGTCGCGAACTGTATCGACTGCCTGAGCAGCCTCTGACCCAGAAGAGGCAGTGATGAACTTGCCAACACCGATGTGTGCAAGAGCCGATTTCGTCGCGGACTCTATCTCAGCGCCAGTGTGAGCCACCTCGCCGAAAGGTACAGCTCGAACCAACACCTCGGAAATGGACGTGTCACCAGCTCGCCAGAAATACAGCAAGATTCCAAGCAGCGCGATCCCATTCTCGGACCAAATATCAATCGCTGCGAGTGAACAAACAGAAAGTCAAACGTTGTTTGATGAAAAAAACAATCAACCATAGTAGGGTATAATATTCACGGCCGTACGAGAAAGATACACCGAGGTGAAAGATACTTATACAGTCAAACAGTAATATACTAACAGTCAACGACCCGCACAGGGTAAACTATTCACATCCGGAAAATGTGGAAGCAGCGGTTGACAGTACCTGAAGAGGGGAGGACACCGCCTGCCACGTGTCGAGCCACTTTTTGCCGATCGTGAGCCAAGGCCCTGCCTGCTTTGACGCAAAGCTGGCGCACAACATTGTTCTTCGTGGGCATGGAGTAGGCCCCTTCAGACGCGAACATCAAAACATCGGAGAGTTCAGTGTCACGTTCCGGGAGGCTCAGCGGACGTGCCCGCTTGCACAGCCAGTGCACGACTTTTCGGGTCAGCTGGTCCCGCTTGCCAGGCGGCCAAGAAGTAGAGCTCTTCGAGATCACGCTCTGGACACGGGGATCATCGGATCCGCCCCGGGGATCGGCCCCATCAAGGAAAGCCTCAGCTTCCAGTTCAGCAAGGTGACTCTTGTGGACGTAGGAGAGGTGCTGTCGGGCATTGGTGGTGTTGGTGCAGGAGGCAAGCCGGGCATTGCAGTTCTGGACGGCGCATCTGAGACCGATGGGAACGTTGGTGGTGGGGCAGATAATCTCGTTGAACAGCGACCAAACCTGCAAGGAAGCCACCAACAGTACATGTTCGTTATTACTGTCAACGACGGAAGCAGACCAAATTAACAAACAGATATCAAACTCGATGAAGTTTAACACAGCGCTCGCACGCTAATCTCGCCGAAAATCCTTTTGAGAATACTACTAAAAGAATTGAGAATTCCACAACAGCACCGACACAAGCAAGTCAACAACGAACCTTTGCAGCCCTACGACCTCGCATGGCAGGTCGAAGGATCTCGTCCGGCTCATCATCATCATCTTCATCGCTACCGACGACATTGTTAGCGGACGGGTGGGTATTTTCAGGCGCAGCGCTACTGGCGGCAGCAGCAACTACAACAGGGGTGTGGTCGTTGACAGGGGTTTTGCGTTTGCGTTTGCCGAGCTTCAGTGGTTCCAGTTGAGAGCGCTCCTTTCTGAAGGTGGCTATGTCGTCCTCCAGACCGGCTAGGTTCTCGATGGGCTCCCAAGTATCATGCGCTTGACTGTACCCTTTCCACCGGATGAGCCACTCCTCAACCGTGCGATCGCCTACTTTAGACAATCGTTCCGCTAAAATACTCTCAACATCGTAGATATCATCTGCGTTACCGCGATGGTCAAATTCGTGATTGGGCGTGCGCTTGATCGGCCCCTTGCCGATGGGTGGCAGCCTGCTACTATTGCTCGAAGGTTTGCTTTTCTTGGCTGCCCGCTTACCGTTACCGCCCATGATGAACAACTAGAGCTTTGACTGGGGATGCTGGGTGCTTTATAGTCTTCAGCATGGTGGTGCTGGTCGGTGGTGAAGCATTTCAACATTTCAAAATCTGACCATAATATCGGACGGCGCAATGTCAGGGCATGGGCATTCTACCAATCACCGTGCACCGTGCCGACCTAACCGATTTTTCGCTTTTTGCGGGCAACCAATCCGATTAATAGTGTATGCGATTTATTTGCTGTGGAATTTTGAAAACCGATTGTATTGCCGATTATTGCCCACGATAACCGATTCGATTGCGGTATGCGATTTGCCACAACCTATCCGATTAGTAATTAGTCCACGCTGGTAATCGATTCGGTTCTAATTAGGCCACGCTCCAAACCTATACGGTTTATAATTAGTTCCGAGTAGAAACCTGTTCGATTGTAATTAGTCACGAATCGCAAACCTATTTGATTGGTAATTCTCGATCGGGGAAATCGATTCGATAGGTGTATACACTATTAAATCGATTAATCATAATTCCTCGACTAATCGATTACCATCCTTGGGATAAACTGTCATAAGATAATAAACCCTAAGCTAGATATACCCGGAACGGTCTCGCAACGGTCTCGGATACTAGCCTACCTGTGACACAGCGTGTGTCACAGCACGAACCTATAGATCAGTCAGCGGTCCAGTGTTGGTCCTAGGGGTCTGTCTTAGGGGCCTGCACCGGGACTCCCAGTCAGGGCTGCCTATACAGATTCCAGCACACCACCCCAGCACTGTGGGTGGTGACTGTCTAGGAGAGTCAGAATGTTAAGATAAGTTAGGGTAGGAGCTAGGGTGACAACCTAACTGCTAATTCAACTGTGCAATTCTGATACACAAATTGAAACCCTCTAACCAGCACAAGAGAAACCATACAGGCAATGCAAGTCCTGCTAAACTACTGAAAAGCTCTGTGCCAGTAAGTCAGATTGAAGAATTCAAAGGTGTCAAAGCAAAAGCATAAACCAGATTGAAGACCATGTTGAGGTCAAAGTACATCTCAGCACACCACCATGAAAGTGGTGTACTGCCAGAACCAGAAACATAACTACTCGGTGTCAAAGCTCAGAGGAGCACCGTCACCACAATGAGCACCGTAGTAGCCCGCAGTAGCACGGCGGAGTAACACAGGGCTGCCAAAGTGCAAGGTGTCGGTCACTGAGAAATCATTCGCCAGAGAATTTGACGGAGTTGGTGTTGTTGATTCGTCGATCACGGGAGGTTGCACCGCACCAGGGTGCTGCCAAGTGCTGCCCGAAGGTGGCGCCTCGTCATCCGAAGACGATGCCGGCGACAACGGAGGACCGTCCTCAAATAAGATGCCAGGCGGCGGCGGCCCGGGATGCCACGGCACCGGAGCCATATAGAGGCCCTGCCGCCTCTGTACCCGCCGGTGGAGACGAGGCGGGATGGCACATGGCACCGTGACAAGCGGTGACTCCTCACTCCTGCACAGCACAGGCTGCCGCGCAGCCCGACCCGATACCTGCACAGGGTCGATGTCGTTGGCCACCGTATAGGTGGCAGCTCCTACCCCCATGACAGAGATCAAGAGAACGAAGGAAAGAAGGAAGGGCATCCCCCACAAGCCCGCGTGGGCGGGGAAGCCCCACGGAGGCTTTCCACAGCCGTGGCTGCGGGGAGTACCGTCACGCCAATCTCCCAGAGCACCACCAGAGTGAGGCGCTCGGGCCGCGGGCGTCGACGAGTGATTTGCCGAGATGGCCGAAGCCCGCGGCTGCACGACGAAGCTGCCGTCAGCGAGGTCCTCGTAATCGTCCGTGTCGTAACCCGTGAGATCAACCGGTCCGATGGCGGCGTGGTTCACGGTCTGAACGAACCCAGCGAATTCACCGTCCGCGTCCGCTGTGGCGGTCACCCGCGCCGATTGAAGTGGCGCGGGCTTCACATCTTCTCCCTGCGAGACAGGCATAGCAGGGGCCGGCACGGCGGATACCGATGCCGCCGCACCACCTGCCGGAACCTGCTCCTCCGGTGTGGCCACCGCTGCGGCGGGTACGCACACCAGAGCCGAAGCCCCCTGCCCGTTGCCGGCAGGAGGCGGGAAAGACGCGTGAGTGTAATGCACCTGCGGGTTGGCCGCGGAGTGAACCTCCGCGGCAAGATCGTCAAGCCGGCGGAGAATGTCATCCCCCTCGGAAGCCGGCTGCTGCTCCACGGCGAAGCCGTAGGCGGACACGTCGATGCCGCCGACCGCTCCCGCACAAAGCACAGCGGGCGGCCCGTACGCGGCTGCCGCACGCGCGAAGGACTCCGCCCCGTCATCCGCCGCCTGCTGGAACAACGCACACATGGCGAGTGCGTGCACCCCCTCTGCGTCCTCCTCGTCGATGGGAACGCAAAATGCCGCGGCAGAGGTGGGCGGGTGTTGGCGCCCGCCCAACGGGCAGTCGCGGTAAAAGTGATACGCCTCACCTTTTCCCGCCTTCTTGCATCTACCGCAGAACGGCTTCGCTCGTTGATCGTCGCGGTCGAATCCCACCGGTGGGGTTTTGTGGGTCCCCACACGGAATCCACGCGGTTGCTGCCCCCGCTGCTGCTGCTGCCGCTGCTGCACCCGCTCCCGCTGCTGCCGTACAACCGGAGCGGCCTCACCTTGCTGCCGCTGTACGAGCTCTTTCAGCTCCGTGATCTTCTGCAGCAGTGCGTCGTACTCGCTGCTAGACAGGTGCGCGGAGACGCCGTCCGCGCCAGAAGCCGCCTTCCCCCCGCCCGTCTGTGCCCAAGCCTGGTAAATCTCCACAACCATGGAACGGAGCGAAACCAGTGACACATGAGCCAAGTCAGCGGTCATGGGATAGCGGACCTTCACCGCAGCGTAGAAGGTCGGGTCGAGTCGGGTGTAGCGGCTCAATTTCCTCGTGGCCTCGGTCGGTGTCCAGTCGGAAGCTCGGTTATCCCGCACCAAACGTTGTTCCTTAGCCAAGATCGGCTGCGGGTCAACGTTCGCGGGATAACGCAACGCGGCGTGCTCCTCCTGCTGTGACTCTCGTAGTGCCACCGGCACGCAGCCCTTGATAACGTCAACGAGAGCTCGCCGTCCATCTCGGTCAGTCGAAGAATCCGTACCAGTGAGCCAGACGTAGGCGTTGCTGTGCTTCTCCACCACGAGAGCCAGAATGTCGTACAAGAGGCCATTCACCTTGTTGACCACTGGAGCCCGAGGGTCGTCGAGGTCAAAGGCACACAGTTCCAGTCCGGCCGACTGAAACTCCGTACGCAGCTGCACCACCAGGTCGGACAGAAGGCCAGCGTCGTCCGTACCGCGAAAATGATGTTTCTTGTCACCAAGAATATCCTCACGGATACTCTTGGCCCAAGCCCGATGGAGTCGCGCCTTGTAGATCTCGTCGACGAGCTTGGACTGCTCCTGCAGGTAACGCCTGACGGCAACGTCCTCGTCTACGTTTGATGCAGGGTTGGGGGTAGGAACAAAAGGCGTAGCCGCCGTTGGTGTGTTCCGCCCCCCGTCGATCAACCTCAAAGAGGCATCGATGTCACTGTCCCTCGTGAGGGACTTCTTGGATCTCGTGAGTACTCCCATCTCTAGAAATGCCTGAGGGGAGGCGGTACGCTGCAACACGTTTGGGTAGGGTCGCGGAGAAAATGTGACGTCACAGACACGGAAAGAGCGGTCGGGCCATGCTAGCGAGGGGCGAAGGAAGATGTCGTCGAAGTCAAAGGTGCCAAGGTCACCAGCCCAAGATACGGTAGCAGGCAGGATCAGAGCGAGCAAAAAACCGTGGATATTGGACATTGCGACGACGAAACCCAATCCAAGCCGGCACCCCATAGCTGCGGCCCAAAGTCGCTCACCGCAAGCCGCTCATCTCATAATCTCCACTAATGCCCAAACGCGCAAACGCGCACCCCCTCTCCGAGCGGCCGTTTAGCCAATCATGGCCAAACTAGCAAGTGGAATAAAGCGTGGATGGGGC